>DXKC01058934.1:0-14173 GCA_031170775.1 Cymbopogon citratus
TCAACTTTGACTAGATTTGTAGAAAATATATGCAATATTTATATCTTCAAATAAATTTGTTAAAAAACTAGACTTCAAGATCTTTCCAATGATACTAATTACTTAGCATAAATATTTATATATTTTAATACATAATTGTCGGCATTTTGAAAACGTGTCTTTCTCGGGAAGCGAGAATGACATCTATTTTGGGACGGAGGGAGTAAGTAGCTAAAACAAATCTCAGGTCAACGTGATCTATTCGAGCAGTGGCGGAGCCAGGATTTGAAACTTGGGTATTCCTGCTTCCATATCATTAAAAAAAATCAAAATTATAGGCTTAAAATATAGCCAATAGCACCGTAAAAAATTAAATTCTTAAGCTTGAAAACCAATTTTTGCTATCTAGAATGTAGACTTCTAATTGAAAGGGCAGTTTTGCTTGTTTTGGGCTGTGAAATACATGAAAACGCTACAGATTATAGCATTATATGTTTTTATATATAAATATATACATATATATACATAAACGTGTACCAAAATAGTTGGGTATTCCTGGAAATACAGGGGAATACCCAATCCGCCCATGTATTCGAGCCCAAATCTGAGGGAGACACACGTGCTGCTTGTAGTTTATCTTCAGATTTATCAAAAGGAAGACACCGAACCTGGATTGTCTTGGACTCATGCGGGTGTTTCTGTTATGTGAAATAGAGTTGCTCATCATCGTAACCTGCCCATATCGTTGGTCATAGCTACAAAGAAAATATCGATTTCGAGTGAAAGAAAATAATAACTCAATTTGTTCCCCTTCGCCTTTCATGATCTCTACTATTGGTGGCAATATCTATATACAAGATGTTTTTCTGTTGGGTTGTACTAATTAAATAATTTCTATACATTTGTCTATCTACAGTGCTACACTATAATAATAGAACAATCAAAACAAAGCTTGGTACATCCCACATTTATGTCTCCCGCCGAGATAGTTCAACCGTGCACCAAAGATTTTATCCAGGATTTCAACATCATTAAGTTCAATTGCTCCAAATCATTCCTCAAATGCTTCGACTCAATTTAAAGGCCGAAATCTTTGTATGGATTCAGATTTTGCGTGCACTGAAGATCCCAAAGAACCTGTAACAACTCTGTAAAAAAAATTCCCCCGTTACTTACAGCCAAGGCATCGAATCACTGTTCAGTAGCTCGAGGACGCCATGCCATGTAAACTTTTTTTTTAAGATAATGGATAAGCATCCGACCTTTATACCCAAAGATGTACACAGCAAATTATTACAATAGGTATAAAAAAAGAAAAAGCCAAAGTCTTTACACATAGACTAGGACGCTAAAGCAAACGATATAACTGCTTCCACCCTTTATTTGAAATCTCTAAAGCAATCATCTCTAATCTTTTGCTCATCACTGAGAGGGTGTCCTTGGCTTGCTCGTCACGCTGCAACTGGGCCCAGAAACGTAGCCAGTACGCTCCCCTGAAAATAACCTGCATCATAGAGTTAGTTTTTAATTTGTTAAAAATAATATCATTCTGGCATCTCTAGATAGACCAGCATAAAGCAGCGACTCCAACCCAGATCAATCCCTTGGTCTTTTTATCTAGACCTTGAAGCCATGTAGTAAACAAATGGCTGATCGATCTCGGTTGGTTTAAATTAGTAGCATAGAAGATAATCCTCCAAATAATTTTTGCAAAGGGACAATTTAGAAATAAGTGTTGGATAGACTCATTCATGTTACATAAAATACATTTCTGACTCCCTTTCTAGTTTTTCCTAGCAAGGTTGTCTCTGGTAAGGACAATACCCATTTGTAGGAACCAAAGAAAAATTTTAATCTTTAGAGGAATTTTTATCTTCCAGATCTTCTTATGAAGAAAAGGTGGTTCTGAATCAATTAAGTGACGATACATTGAGCGAACAAAAAATAACCCGAATTTGGTTAAGCTCCATTTAAAGTAATCATCATCTTCCACTAATTCAACATTTGAGATCCGGGCTACTAGATTTAGCCACTCTATAAGTTTATTATCCACCAAAGCCCTTCCGAAAGAGATGTTCAAAGGGCTTGAGGCCATCACCTTCGATACAGTAGCGTGGGGATCGCGGGCTATATTATATAAGGACGGATAAATAACTTTTAGTGGCTTATCAGCTACCCAAATATCATCCTAGAACCTTGTTTTGGTCCTGTCTTTAACATCAAAAGAACCGTTAGCCAACACCTCATCTTTGATATGCATAAGGCCTCTCCAAAAGTGAGAATCATTAGGTTTAGCTATCACTTGCGTAAGGGTTTTTAATCTAAGGTATTTATTTCTCAACATAGACTGCCACATACCATCTGTGTTTAGTAGATTTACCAACCATTTAGCTAATAGGCATTTATTTTGCAGTTGTAAATCTAGGATACCTAGAACCCCTTGGTCCTTAGGACGACATAAGATGTCCCATTTGGCAAGTCTATATTTATGTTTGTCTGAAGAAACTTGCCAAAAAAACCCTTATCTAAAATGGTCAAGGTTCTTAAGAACTCCTTTAGAAATTTCAAAGGACATCATAAATGTGGATAGGCTGCTTAAAACAGAATTAAGCAGAACTAATTTTCTCCCATAGGACAAGTATTTTGCCTTCCAGCAAGAGAGCTTTTGTTAAAAACGTTCTTCAACCTTCCTCCATTCGAAATTCAGGAGTTGTCTGTGATGCATTGGAATCCCTAGATATCTGAAAGGATATTCCCCAGCATTACAACCAAAGAGAGTAGTATAGAAGGATTCCATCTCTTTTGCTGCACCATAGCAGAAGATTTCACTCTCGTGGAAATTGATCTTGAATCCGGATAATTGCTCAAAAGCGCAAAGCAAAAGTTTCAGATTCTTCGCTTGTTCCGGGTCGTGATCAATAAAGATAATGGTGTCATCTGCATATTATAAAATTGACAAACCATCATCAATAAGATGGGGGGAGGATTCCTCTTATTTGACCATCGGCTTTTGCTCTATTAATAAGTAGAGCAAGCATATCCGCAACGATGTTAAATAAGATAGGCGACATGGGATCTCCCTGTCTCAGGCCACATTTGGTTTGGAAGTAGGGACCGACATCATCATTAACTTTAATCCCTACACTACCCCCTGTGACCATACTTTTAACCCATCTACACCATTTATGAGAGAATCTTTTTATACGTAAGGTTTGTTGTAGAAAATCCCACTTAACCTTATCATATGCCTTTTCAAAGTCAATTTTGAAGATGATTCCATCTCTTTTTTTTGTGCAACTCATGGATGGTTTCGTGAAGTATAATGACAACTTCCATGATATTCCTACCAGGCATAAAGGCCATTTGCGTTGCACCGACCACCGTTTTAGCGATCTTATTCACCCTATTCGTACCCACTTTGGTGAATATATTAAAACTAACATTGAGGACACAAATTGTTCTATATTGCTGAATTTTGGTAGTATTTTGTAGTTTCAGAATTAAAGTAATAATTCTAAAATTCAGACTGTATAATTCTAAAGCATCCCTATGTAGATCTGCAATGAGAGGTAGAAGATCATCCTTGATCACCCCCAAAAGACTTGATAGAATTCCGCAGGAAATCCATCTAGTCCTAGAGCCTTGTTATGCTCAATTTGGAAAACTGCATCCCTCACTTCATATTCAGTGAAAGAACTAATGAGGATATCATTTTCCTCTGGGGATACTTGTGGAATATCTATGGTTTGATTTTCCATTAGTGTGATCTCAGAATTCTCCGGTGGCCCAAATAGGTTTTTATAATAGTTGGTGATATGGCTCTTGAGATAGTCATCACCGACAACAATACCTTGATCATCTTCAAGTTTATATATATGTTGCTTGCGATGTCGGCCATTAGCAACCAGGTGAAAGAACCTAGTGTTTGCGTCACCCTCCAATAGGGTTTTAACCTTAGCTCTTTTGTACCATTTAAGTTCTTCATCTCTTAGAAGGTGGACTAAATGCTCTTTCAGATAATGCTTAAGATTAATTTCTTGATCAGATAAGGGGGTACTTTCGGCCTTCTTATCAAGATCATCTAAAAGAGCTAACAGTGATTTCTTTTCTTTTCGATATGTCCCTGCTGTATGTCTAGCCCACCCTCTTAGATGTTGTCTGAGTCTATGGATTTTAGACTGCCAACGTTCTAGTGGTGACGATCCGGAGCTATGGGATTGCCAGATATGTGCAACCATGTCATAAAAACCATCCCTAATCAGCCATCCCCTCTCAAATTTGAAAGGTTAGTTTTCGGTCGGATGAGTTGAAGCTCCTGTACTCAGAACAAGGGGAGTGTGGTCTGAAATATTCCTATCTCTAGGTTCGACCGTTGTCAATGGGAACAGATCCTCCCATTCCGTGCTTACGAGAACTCTATCTAACTTCTCAAAAGTTGGGTTATCACCTGCCCTGCCCAAGTATATTGCCGTCCTAACATCCTGATCTCTTTTAATTCCAGAGACTCGATGACAGCATTAAAGATAGTTGGCCATTTAGTATGAAAATCCCTGTGCTCTTATCCTCTGGAGTTCTTATTATGTTGAAATCCCCACCTATAATATATGGAAGGGACTCTTTAGAGCAAGTGTTGGCCAACTCAGAGAGGAATGCACTCTTGTTTTGAGATTGTGCAGGCCCATACACCGAATATAGTGCGAATTTGAAACCATTTGTTTTGTATCTTAGGGTAAATTTGACATAAAAATCCCCTTCATCAATGGATCCAATATCACATATATTTAAATCAACTCCAAGAAGGATGCCCCCGGATCTACCATGGGGTGCCATGGCATGCCAAAGGAAATCATGTCCACTATAAAGATTTTTGAGGACATGATCAGGGAATGAATCCCGTCCCGTTTCAGAGATAGCAATAAAATTTATTTGCTCCTCCTTAACTAATTCAGCCAAAAACCTATGTTTAGCCAAGTCAGCTAGACCTCTGCTATTCCAGAACACTCCTTTCATTTTAATTTAATTTTTGAAGGGGTCTTTGGCTTTTTAGGGAGTTTGCCTTTGACTATACTTTTGGCATTATGATATTTCTTCTTTCGGTGGAGAGGAGATAGATATATGATTTGATGATTCTCCACGTCCAGCAAATTCTCATTTAGATTCCCACAAGCATGGCTGAGAACTGCTTCAAGTTGCTCCTCCCTCTCCACATCACTATCAAGGTTTGTTGCATTGGATTTGGCAACCTTCTTTATTTGTCCACTACACCCGAAGAGCCTAGGTTGATACCTACCCTACCAAGGTTTGAAATAATTGCAAATCTGGAGTGCTTATAAAGGACGTACCTGATTCGAGGTTCTTTTTTGCCCCCCATCCATTCGCACTTGTGTAGGGTGTGCTCATCCGCCATGGCCGTAGCCCTGGTGCTACGGCATAATTTTCTGGTGGCCACCCCCTAGGCAACAGCAGTGGCGACCGGATCAGCCGGAGTTGCTGGTGGGAGTGACGTCCCTGCTGCAGCGATAGCGAGCTCCAAGACAGTGCAAACAACCATAGGGGCCAGCTGCACCATGGCTAAAACATCTGCCCGCGACACAGCAACAAGATCCCCCGGTGCTGCCCCAAATGCCGGCACAAACGGCGGAACCCTGCCATTTCAATGGCGGGCGTCGTAGCTGTAGTAGAAGGCTGCACCGTGGTAGTCCGAGGTGTGGCGTGGGGGGAGAGAGTCGATGTAGAACCCCACACCACCTGCTGGGGATGGTGAAGGGCACCCTATGCTGGTGATGCATCTCCCGTCACCGTCCCCAACGTCCTCCTGAGTCGGGGCCGCTAAGTCCTCCGCGGCCGAAGGCACCTCTCCCACCGTTAGAGGAGAGGTGGGGATCGGCACTGGGGCCGAAGGTATCTCCCCCACCGTCGGTGAAGGTGAGGTGGGGGTAGGCGCTGTAACAGAACCACCCAATTTATACAAGATTAAGTAATGAAATTAACTGTCGAGGCAACTAATCACCGTACTTAACCTCGGATAAACCCGGTAGTCCGTAAAATCACGAAGGATTTTAAACTTTCCACAACATGAGCCAAGATCGTACATAGTTCAACAGATATAGTTCATACATCATAGATTTGAACATCATTCTTACAACAGCGGAGTTCGAATTGAAATATTACAATTCCAAGTTCAATAAGTAGCGGAAGCATTAATAGTTCATAGGTTCACACACACATCTTAGTAATATAGTGCCAAGTCCAGGTCATTCCACAAAAGCAAGGATAAGACTGCTAGAAGGACCATGCCTATATGGTCTATTCATCACCCATGTCAGGGTAGAGACAGTTCTTGCAATAGCCATAGTACATCTCTCCATCTGCAACAACATTGGGAAATAAAACCCTGAGTATGAGAAGGTACTCAGCTAGGCTTACCCATCATAAACCAAAAATAATACGACTCCAAGGAGTATGCCAGGCTTTATCAGTGGGGTGGCTGACTCAAATTAAAACTTTGTATATTGCGGCAAGCTTAAGTAAATCATATTACTTATATGATGAGCCATTCCTTTTTAAGTAATTACTTACCAACTATATTTGCACCCATACTAAACATTCATGAATAAAGTAGTATATCAGTGGCCTTAGCCATTTCCAGGTTGATCACAATCAACATCATCAACATAACCATCACTTTATTGTTCAAGTAGATTACTACGACGGAGTAGCTCAGTCAAGTTGTTCACTGTTCAGGAACGATGGCGTTTCGAATCGATTACTACTCAGCTGAGGGGGTATTCCTCACACAAACCACACTCACCCGCTAAAGTGAGTTTTAGGTCACCTATGGAACTGTTTGGGTAAAGTCTCGGGATCGACCGAGACCACCGTACCCAGAGGCCTCCCGACTGCCAGGAATCAGGCCTTGCCTACCCTTGGGCTCACTCTTCGTGCCTCTGTCGTTCCCCCATTCAGCACCAATACGGGCACCCAGCATCTTCGACTCCCAGCCCGAACAGAACATAAGCTTCGCGGTCGGAAGTGCTTATCCGACCAACTAAATGTGAGGCATGTATTAAAAAATGACCATGGGAAACCATCGGACGGTTCCTAAGCGACACAGACAGGATAAAACAACACAAGACCTCCAGTCTTGTCCTCAACACCAATCCCGTCCGGTCTCAATTTATTTCTCCACATGGTTATTTCTCAACATCACCATTCACAACCAACCATCATCATGTGATCACCTATAGCTTGTGGATGACAGGAAATCACCCGACTTCTACCGTCTAAGCAGGGCTAAGCAGTGTAGCACGATCCTATACTTAACAGGGTAAAGGATATAATTGAGTAACCAAGGTAGTAAGTAATACATCAACGGTTTCAAACAACGCCTATAACTTAATGCATAAAATAGCTTGAAAGGATTTAAGATGTATTTTAGCAAACCATGGGAGTTAGAATGCTCCGGGGCTTGCCTTTCAGGAACAAGGAAGGGTGATGGTCAGCACACTCCGGAAGATCAGCTTCGGGCTCCTCCTCGACCGGCTCCTGAAGTGGTATGTCCTACTGGTCGTCCCCTCCGGGTGCTCCGAGATCCACCAGCTGTCCCTCGTGCGGCAATCCTGTATGCATGCATGTATATAAGAAATAAGGATGCGTGTGATGATGATACATGGTGATCATAGATGCTTGCATATGAATGAATGGATGCTGATCATGAATGGTTATGATTAACTTTTATTTCACTGAGTAGGTGCGTATCTCTTCTTTGGTTATTATCCTACTCATCAAACAAACACTTATTGTTACTATAATTCAATTATAGCCAATAGAAACCAAACTTAGCTAAGTAACATGCACCAACAACTTTCTAGACCAGAACCATTACACCATTATATTATAATCATCCAAAGGATGCAAAAAGACAACATATGATGATATAATTTACTTATTAAGGCATAATTATTCCCTATTTAGAAATAGGACAGAACTACAACATACATTTCGACATTCTAGAAAATTCTATAAAAATTACAGCAGTAAGCACATGCATGCTAGAGGCTACCATAAAAATATCAGCTCAAAACAGTAGATACATTTTGCTGTACAAAATTCACAAGTGGCTACCAAAACTAGGCATGAAAATACTTTGTACAGTAAAAAGTGTCAAAGAGCAAATTTACTATTTTTCTTAGTTACTTCTTAGCATAAGAATAGTCCATAAAAATTACCAAACATTTTCATACAAATTTACTATTTATTCCACATTTATCCATTTACTTAGCAATAATAGCATCAAAGCTATACAGGAAATAATTGCATGTGACATAGTAGTTTAACATTTTTCTCAGATCAAGCATCTCATAATAAGACCAACAAAATTAGTTTCACATTTTTCTGACCATCCTACAAGCATATATGATTTTAACAAGATTTATTACATTTATCACAAATAATCCTCTTTAAATAAAGTTACACAGAAAAGTATCCTAAAAATGGCATCTCATATTTTTATCTGGTAATGCTCATTAAAACAAAACTAACAAAATTTGTCCCACTTGATTTGGACAAAAAATGAATGAGTTATGAATTTCCAAAGCTTAAAAGGGAAATCTGAAAAGTCATTTTTCTTTAAAATCGCAGCCTAAATGCTATGGGTACCCGGATCTGCACCCAGCCAGTCGCTGATTGCTGGGCCTCGTGGGTCAACCGACCCCACAGGTCAGTCAACCACGGTGGCGGTGACTTTGACCGGCGAGACCTCGCCGACGGCGAGGTCTCCGGCGGCGGGGCTGCTACCTACGGGTTCGTCTCGTCAAGACGAGTCGATTGGTGGGTGAAGTGCAAGCAAAAGTGGGCTGAGACGAGGGCGACGACGCTCGTCGGCGGACGGTGGCGCTGCATGGCGACGCGGTGGCGGATTCCAACGACGGGGAGGCGAGCTAAGGCGAGCACCAGCTGCGCGAGGTCCGGGCGACTCTATCCTTAGGGTTTGGGCCCTGGCAACCCACGTCGAAGAGCACTAGTGCCATGCATGGTGGTGGCGCGGCGAGCGGACGTGACGGCGAGGTCCGTTCCGGCGAACCAGAGGCACCGCGCTTCGATGCATCCTAGGCATAGCTACCAGCAGCCCCTAGGGACTCTAGAACAGTAGGAATGGGGACGGGAGGAGGGCCGTGCCGAGCTCTCGACGGGCGTGCGACGAGCAGCGGCGCTCCGGCGCGAGCCGACGGCGGCGGAAGTGGCCAAAGGCCCTCACCTTCGGTCGAACCAGCCTAGGAACGGGTCGGGGCGTAGCTCAGGTCATGATGAAGCCCTGGGTGAGGCTAATTTGACAATGGCGGTGAGGTGGTGGCTAATTTGGCCGGCGCGGCGGCGGCAGTGGAGCTCCGCGGCGGCGGCGTGCTCTGGCGAGTGAGTGAAGGGAGTGGAGCAGAGAATGGGAGCGAGCGGAGCTTTGGACAGGGGAGAGGAGGGCGAGTGAGTGAGTTGTGGGCTGTCGGGACGCCGTCCACAACAAGGCAACGCGCGCGGTCAGATGCCGGGCGCGGACACCAGTGTACGGGCGACGCGTGGAGAGCACCGAGAGGGGCGAGGCGGGCGTGGTCGGGTGAGTGGAAACTATCACGCTGAGCGGGTGAACTCGGTGCTTGCTGTGCGGCTTGGTTGACAGAACGCCGAGCAGCGAGGATCACCGGCGGGGCGGCGGCCACGCGACGCGCGCGGGAAGGGGCGAAGCGGCGCAGTGCCGGAGTAGGAGCGGCGCGCGAGGAGTGGGCGAGCGCAGCTGCTTGCTGTTCGGGCACGCGGCCGAGCAGGGAACATCGGTGAGTCGCCGGTGGACGGTAGCCACGCGGCGGCGGCTGGCTGAGCGCGCGGCGACGGAGGAGGAAGAGGAATAGAAGAGGTGAGGCTGACATGCGGGCCCCACCGAATATTCCCTTTAACTAAAACAGAATCTTGGCCATAATTCAAAAACTAAGCCAAATTTGGAAATGGTTCAAAAATAAGAATTGTCCCTCTCAATGAGTAGAGCATTTCATCTTTTAGGGTCAAGGTCAGATTCTGCCTAGAATTTGAATTACAAAATTCAATTTGAATTTGCATAAAGAAAATAGAAAACCACTAAAACTCCAAATCTGTTTTCAATGTTTTTGAGCACCTTCTAGCCATTTTCATGAAAGGTCACTTAAACAAAGTTTGTTCTACTCAAGATGCACATTTTCTATTAAGGGCCCAAGTTCATAAAATGACTCTAGCTAGCACTTTCTAAACAAGATACTAAATATGAATTATAGGCCATTTTGATTATAATTACTTCAAGGCATAATTGGGTTAAGTGATCAACATGAAAAGTGATCTATCAAGCATAATAAACACTCCTAAGGAATTGTCTAATCATGAAACACCAATTTACAAGTGTTGGCTATAGAATTTAGGATCTAGGGTGCATTTCACGGAAAGCAACATTTTAACAATTTATGCAAATGAATGATTATGATCAAATGATGCTTATGCAAATAGAATGCAGGTGCTTAGTGTAGCTTAACACCAGAGGTGTTACAGGCGCCGACGTGGTGCCCCCTGTTGGAGAGGTTGGGGACAGGGGAGACCCACGGTCCCCCTGACCCAACAGGGCAACGCGCGGCGAGGGGGGCAACTGGCGATGTAGAGCCCCCCGGAGCACTGCGCGGCGAGGGGGGCAGCTGGCGCTGTAGAGCCCCCCAGTCCCGCTAGGGTCGTTGCGTCAATGTCCTCCATGGCGTTATCAAAATTAGTTCCGGCCGATGTTTCCAACATTGGCACCACAATTATTGAAGAGTGAGATTTATTAGTAGAATCAAACATAGCAGGATATGTTGCCATCTCTTCTTTCGTGGGAGGAGATTATTTCTTGCATGAGTCCCCGTCGTCCTGCTCAAGCATGACTTTGAGACTGATCTCATTCAAAAGCTGCTCACAAGCCACGGTCAATGCCTCTTCAATTAAAGTCGCTTGTTTCTGAGGAGGCAAATCATGGGGAGGTGCCTTAGTCATGTCAGAAGAGTTGCTGTTATTCTGGGGATTTGAGGGATTAGGATCTTCCTCCGCCTCCTCCATTTCATGGTCTTCCCCACCAAGGTCCCCACCATTATCACCTTCACTTAAATCATCTGCCTCAGAGTTGATGGCATCCAATTGTATAGCTTCTTCAGTTTAAAATATAAGTGGTAGATGCTGCTACCAACACAAACATTAGCATGCTTAGGAATTAGTTTAGCATCGAAAACCGCTACTAGGATACGGACCTGCCCAGTCCCCAAAGATGCACCATGTTGACCTTTTGGGTGGCCCCAATCTGGACCCAACTGCCTCAATCCTTAGTGACATTGACCCAAACTTGCTCCAGAACTTTGATGGGCTGAACATCATCAATAAATTCTTCAAAGATTATGGTGCCCTCTTTGTTCCTCATGGTGATCGTGCGAATTGCGACCATTCGGTCTAGCTCCTCTTTGCTAAGGAAGGAAACAACAAAAGAGTTTCCTCCCTACTCTTGCACCACCCAATCCCAATGAATTGGGATGATCCTAGCCAACTCCGACTGTAGCAGCTGAGCAGACACTTCTCCTGCATCAACAGTGATGAGAGCCGCCACCGCCGACTGAGTAAGGCTAACAATTTGATTGTTCCTTGTAGCATGGATCTGGAAGAAGCCCATCCCATCCTCAGCTGCGCCGCAAAAAGTTATGATCGGTTTGGGACCACGAAGCAGTGGGCACTGATTGGTGTAGTGCTCCTCTGTGCAGACAGAACACTCCAGCCACACAGCAAGTACCTTGTGCTTCCGCTTTTGCTTGCCTTGTTCTTCCTCCGCATTGACGGAGTGCTCTTCAGTGGTGGCTGGTTGGCGGACGCGACCACCAGCGTGCCCCGCTCCATCATTGCCGGGGGCACCAGAGTGGCGCCCTATCTCTGTCGCCCCGTCGGCGTTCACTGGGGCACCCTGGTCACCAGAGTCGGCTAGGGTCTTGGGCGCCCCACGACCCGGTCCACGAGCCACGCCACCAGCCAGGGGGAGGCCCGTGGCTAGCCGCACCCGCCAGTGGGTGTCCTCCACGAGCGCCGCGGCTACGGCCGCCCCGATCACTGCGACCGCGGCCCAGATCGCCGCGCCCGCGACCACCATCACCACGCGCGCGACCGTCAGCAGGAGGGCCACGCCCCCGACCCCGGTGGCGATCGGTTGGAGCGCCACGCCCGAGAGCCCCCCTTCCCCAAAGATCGCCGGCCATCAGGATGTCGCGGTATGAGCGCGGAAGCGAGGAATCGGCGGCGAGAAAGAGCGACGTGTTGACATGATGTCGCCTAGGTTTTGCGCCCGAGTGAGGTGACCGGTCGGTGTGATGCGCAACCAGCTCAGCCGCCCCTGGGCTGGGCCGGGCTGGGTCCGTGACCCGCTTTGTCGACCCTGGGCTCGGCCGGGTCGGCCCACGTCCAAGTTGATTTGAAAATTGGAGCACCGGGGAAGACGGATCGTGGCAGGCGGCGGCCATGGCCGGAATGAGGAGGTCGCCGAGGGTCGGCGGCGGCGTTACCCTTCATGGGGGAGTGGACCCCGCCATACCCTCTTCTAGGGCAGCACAGCAGCCCTCAAGGGGGGAGCCCGGCGCGGCCGAGGATGACCGGCGCCCCCGAGGTGTTGCGGGTTTTGTAACCCGCGGAGATGGATCGGCCGCCGCCGGTCTCTGCCGCCGAGGTTGAAGGGGCTATTGAGCTAGGTCATCGGCATCCCCTAGGTCTTCATACTTCGAGTTGGATTCGGAGTCCTAGATTTGCCTGATCCTTCACAGAGATGTGTGGAGGAGTCGGTCATGATCTCGCTCATAGAAGCCGCCATCAATCGCTTGCCATAATCCTGGTTGATCCATATAGGATCCTTCGCCGTAATCCGTCGTAGCGCAGTCCAGATCGTCGGCGCTATCTGCACGGGGGCATCCCCCCATGGCACCGGCCGGCCCTCCGGCCGTCACTGAGTTGGCCCCGAGAGGGCAAAGCCGGCGGTCGCAGCACCACCGAGCCGAAAGGCACCTCGGAGATCGTCGGAGGAGATCGGAGTATCTTGTTTTAGCAAATGAAGTCTATCTTTGACTTTGAATGGAGTTTATGTTTGCAGAACTTTCCCTTTTGACTTTGCAAAAACTTTATTTTGCAAGGGTCCCATGCCATGTAATGTAACCTGACTAGCAAGTGTTGTAGTTGGCAACCAGTATTGCCACAAAAGAGCATGCTGCAAATGGAGCAAACAAACAGGTGGTGCCCTGATAGAGGCAATCCACTTAATACCAAAATAAATGTCTCCCAAAACACTTGATGTTAGATGGTGTATGGTATCCAGGGGCAGTAATGTCTCCCAAAATTGATCATCGAGATGACCTAGGACTTTGTTGTAGATAATACTGTTGCAATTCTGAGGTATAGTGGCCATATTTTTACTTCGACCAGAATCTTTGTCATGAACTTACTGTCATGGTGCAGGTGGCAGCCATGGTGACTGTAACACCACGGCACCAACAGAATCCTCATTAGTGGCGCTAGTTGGCACCTCACTGCTAGTTGGTCTCCACTCCAAAAACTCATTGCTTTATGTGTTTGTACTGTATCCTCTTTGGTTGAGTAGGTGACCTACTGCACCGTTCAGAACATATTTCGAAGATCCTCCTATTTCTCTCCTTCCATAGATTCCACGTCACTAGTAGAGAAGTGACTTCTATTCCCGGCTTACTTTTCATGGTTACTCTCGGTAATATTTGAAACCGGGAATAGAAGAACAATATTCCCGGTTGGTAGCTCCAATCGGGAATAAAGCCAGCCCCCCAATGGCTCGAAAATTTCCGGGGCAGCTTTACTCCCGGTTGGAGCCACCAACTGGGAATAAAGCTCCACCTTTATTCCCGGTTAGAGCCACCAACCGGAAATAAACCTTTACTCCCGGTTGGTGGCTCCAGCCGGGAGTAAAGATAAACCTTTATTCCTGGTTGGTGGATCCAACCGGGAATAAAGGTGCCCTGCCATTTCTTAGCTGTTGGGGCTAGGGTCTTTACTCCCGGTTGGAGCCACCAACCGGGAATAAATCCCCCTATATATATAGACCAGCAATCTTCCTCCCCGAGCCAGAGCCATTTTGAACTCTATTCTTCATCATCTTCGAGCTCAC
>DXKC01058951.1:0-13079 GCA_031170775.1 Cymbopogon citratus
AATCATAACACTTCTATTCTAGAGACTGCGGATTAATGCGAATAGATGGTTTGATATCTGTATACTGGCAAATCACGAAAAATTTAGTACTAATTGACATTCCATTTAATGTAGTATTTGATTTATTCCTCCATGTCTGGTTCCTTCCAGTATTCAATAAGACATCTCGTATTTATTGTTAGAAATAGGTTGCTTGACTAATACTAATACAGTTGGCGCAACAAAAGATCTCTCACCACAATGAGGACTGTACGAGTAGTCTCGACACGTTGAGTAGCATATTTCCTATGACATTAACTACCCTGCCATAGACTCCATACTAATGTGTTGCGGGCATTTTTAGAAGAGAGAGAAATTGCTTCTCCTCGAAGAAATTGTCTCGACACATCCTATAATGAATGAAGAAATCAACAACATACGCACCGGGTGGGAAGCATTCATGTTTTTTGTGAGGTCTACCATGAAACCACCGCCCAAACCCGTCGTTGCTAGTGGCACACCAGATTTATCACAAAAGAGACCGAGAAGAGGAGATAGACTCACCATTGACCTTAGACCGTCGTCGTTGGATCCACCACAGGAGGTAGTAGGGAGAAGAGGGGGGTTGCGTCACTTGACTCCACTAGTATAGATCCAGGGCTCGACGCGCCATCTCGACCCTTGCGCCCACACCCCAGTGTCCAAACACCAAGCAGATATGAGAAAGGGAAGAGATATCGAGAAAAATGGGATTGGGGAAAGGGAAAGGGATTATGAAATATATAGGAGGGGCCAGACATAGATACCTGTATTAAATGTGGTTTCTAAAAAACTTGATCTTATTGATACGATAAGTATAAAAAGGTCTGCAGTAAAGCCGCGTTGTCAAGATGAGGTTGAGTCTTCAATGTATTGTCGTGAAGTGCATGTTATGAGGATATGACTATGGCGTTCCTTGTGTTTGGTTTTCTAGACTTTGGGCTTCACAAGATCTTCACCGCTTAGCGGTTTTATTTTTAGTTACTATTCATGTTTTATCTTTAGTTGCTTCTCTTTAGTGCTTTGCTTTGTGTAGTTATGTATAGTTTTTATGTAATTAACTGTCATAAAACTTTTGTCCCTTAATCTTATAAGGATCATATTAGTCTTGTTAAGTCAATTTAGGTTTTACTAAAATGCATATTGTAGTTTTTCTTTCCTCCTAACAAAAAATGAACTTCCTTCATTCCAAATGATAAGATGTTTTGAATTTTTTAGATACATTACTTATACAATGTATCTAAACGCAGTGTTTATCCAAGTACATAGTAAAAACTATGTATATAGGAAAAACCAAAATATAATTGAAGTGGAAGTACATACTTAAATAAAAAATCAGTGTTGGAACTTGCCTAGTACACTTCTTGTGTACCTTAAAGCGCAGAAGGAAAAACGTGTCATTACCCACGTAACCACACTCATACACCTTTTTTTACCTAAAAACAAAGAAAACCTTCATTTGCCCATGGAGCCACGTAGCTTGTTCCCAAACCAGCAAAACAATCGCTAGTGCCAAAGTCATAAATGAGGCACACAGCCAGGGGGCAAAACGAGAAAGGCCACACGTAACCCACCCACTGGCGACTGGGCCCTACCCACACGATCCACGCAGGAGGAGCCCGGACGCTGATGGAGTGATGGGGACACACGGCGCACAAACCGTGGCCCGGGCGCAGGGGAGACAACTTTAAGAGTAGTCTCGACGTGTTGAGTAGCATAGTTTATATATGACATTAACTGCCATGCCATAGGGGACCGAGCGGTAGCTCGGTTGGTGAGACTTCCGGGCGTGGAAGCCACCGGTCTGGGGTTCGAGCTTTGCTCGTCCCAGATTTTGTTCATAGCCTAAGTGTAGGTTGTAGTTCTGCTTTACGCACTTAGGGGTGTGCGTGAGTGGGTTGTGTGTGGTGTGGTGTGCGTTAAGTGCGTAAGTTCAGATACTACAACTTGTACCGTAAGGTTGATGCAATAAAAAAAAAACTACCATGCCATAGACTTCATACTAATGTGTTGTGATGGTTTCCAAAAGAGAGAAATTGCTTCTCTCTGAAGACATTGTCTTGACATATCCTATAATGAATGAAGAAATCAACAAAATACACGCTGGTGTAAGATTCAGATGCCGGACTAGAAGAGGTGAATAATCCTTTTTAAAAATAAAAACTGATCGTTTTGGCTAACCGAAATAAGTGTAGAATTGAAACTATCAGCCTAGCCAAGACTTCACCCCTCTAACTATGACTCTAGATGCACCTTGTAAAAGATCCTAAATAAGAAAGCAAGGTGTCAATCTAGGTGGTGCTCATCTAAACAATTTTAGCTTGTAAGGTCACATAAACCTAAGCAACTAGTACTTTTCACACCGGAGAAGCACCTACACAATTCTAATGAGTAAAAGCACAAAGCCAACCTAAACTCACTAGATGCTTAAGGACAAGGCTACACAAACCGAACCACAAGACCTCAAAGCACTTACCTACAAAAACTAAGCAAAGCAAGGGAGGTACTTCTAGTTACACAAGCAAGAAGATGATTAACAAGCTACACAAGCTAACTAACTACTAGAGGAACAACATAAGCAAGATATATAAGAAAGTAAATACAAGCTTATGAGTAGAAAATTGCGAACCAATGCGAAGAGTGGACACAAGTTGACACGGCGATTTTTCGCCAGGTTCACTTGGTTGCCCTCAAGCTATGTCATGTTGTGTCGACCAACACTTAGATGGTTCCCCGGTTCTTGACCCTAAGCGAAGGCCCCTCAAGGCACGCCTCCACAAAGGCACCGTAAGACACCACTCTCAAATGAGGTACTCAACGACACGAGCAATCCACTATAGCTGCAATTCGACTCTCCATCGGGGAAGCACAAGAACCCCTCATAAATTCTCTTTCGGAGCACTGCACAATCTTCTTTGCGTGCTTTACGAAATCCCTTGCCACCAAGCCGTCTAGGAGGTGGCAACCTCAAAAAGTAATAAGCCCGCGAGCTTGCAACACGATCACCTAGCGCCACATGATGCAATCTCACAATGCAATCGCACTAGAATCGCTCACTCACTCACACTATCGAATGATCACTATCAAGTATATGTGAGTTAGAGGGCTCCCAAGCACCACAACACAGGCTACCAAGGCTGGAGTGTGCTCAGCAACCGGCCAAAGCTGGCCAACACTTCTATTTATAGCCCCACGTGCTAAACTAGTCGTTGCCCCTTCACTAGGCAAAAGACGTGAGCGTTGGACGCGCCAAACGCTCATCGTCGGATGCTGTACAGGGCGTCCGATGCTCCTCAGTCAGCCACGTGTCACTAGCCATTTGAATTCGACCGTAGCCGCGCACGACAAAGTCTCAAACACGCTCAGGACACACACGTCAAACGCGTTCGACGCACCCCTCCGGATGCTGCTCCACACCTTCGAACGCTACACAGAGAGCTCCACAAACCACGGCACCGCCGGACGCCCCAGACGCCCGACTGTCGGACGCACCAGCCTGCGTCCGACGCAACGCCTTCGCACGCCCCACAACACAAACAACAATGGGTGAGACGGGCTTGCCTCACTGGACGCGTCTGACGCCTGCCTCCGGACGCATCCGAGGCAACCGCGCCGCTCTTCTAGTCAATGGGCCGGATGCTCCCCCAACGTCCAACTCCCAAGACTCCAGCGTCCAACGATCTGAAATACTCCGTTTCAAGTCGCCGTCTACGCCAACTTCTCCAATATACTATCCAACAAGTATACTACCTTGTAACCGAGGCATAGTATGTTTTCACCAACAATTTGCATCCAACGCAATAGAAAATATACATTTTATTTTTCCAAAAGCATCGTATCCAACTCAACCCTACAAACACCTCCACCTTTGCAAATGTGCCAACACCACCAAGTGTATAACTCCATGTGCTTGTGTGTTAGTATTTTCATAATCATTTTCAAAGGATTTTTCTCTTGAACTCACAACGCCACTCGATCCTAGCATGTCACAATGTTAGATCGCTCACCTGGCACTAGATGACCGATATGCAAACAAGTTTGTCCCTCTTGATAGTACGGCTATCAATTCTTAATCCGGTCATCAACTTTACTACACTCCTCATGACCGGTGAAATGAAATGCCCTAGGTTATATCTTTGCCATGTGCATCTCCATCTCCACCATAACCTCCAATGTGCCAATGCAACGTATGCACGGACACGATCAATAAATGATATGATTCACTTTATATCATCACATAACTGTCTTGGTCCATCGATCTTGACCTCAATTGCTCTTCTCCGTTGCTTCGGTCCATCAGCGCCAAGTCTTGCCCAAGCTTTACTATCACATGGTCCTTCACTTCAAAGCCTCGACTTGCCCTTCACATTTACATCCGGTCCATCGAGCCAAGCCTCATCTTGATCTTCACCATCTTGGTCACATGACTCCATATCATGTCTCATATTCAATGAGCTCCTTCATCATCACATGTATGAGCCTTGCAACATCTCTAAGCCATCTACACCATATGATATATGTTGCTCACACACATGTCTCTATGGACTAATCCTGTGTATCTCAACCATAAACACATTAGTCCATCCTAAAGTTGTCAGTCAATTATCAAAAGCAACTAAGGAACCTTTCAACCAGGTGGGAAGCATTCACGAGTTTCGTGGGGTCTACCATGAAATCACCGCTCCAAACGCGTCGTTGCTAGTGTCACACTAGATCTATCAAAAGAGAGACCGCGAAGAGGAATTATACTCACTATTGACCTTAGCCCGTCGTCGTTATCTGCCACAGGAGGTAGTGGGGAGAAGAGGGGGTTGCATCACTTTACTCCACTAGTACAGATCCAGGCCTCGCCGCGCCATCCCAAGCCTCACACCCTACACACCAGCATCCAAGCACCAAGCGAATATGGGAAATAGAAGAGATATCGAGAAAAACAGGATTGGGGATAAAGAAAGGGATTATGAATTTATAAGAAGGGCCACACACAGAGCCTTGCGTATTAAATGTGGTTTCTATAAAGCTCGATCTTATTGATATGATAAGTATCAAAACGTCTGCAGTAAAGCCGCGTGTCAAGATGAGGTTGAGGTTGAGTCTTCATGGTACTATTGTGAAGTGTCATGTTACGAGGATACGACTGTGGTGTTCCTTGTGCTTGAGTTTTTAGACGTTGGGCTTCACGAGATCTTCGTCTCTAAGCAATTTTTATTTTAGTTAGTAATCATGTTTTACCTTCAATTCATGTAGTACGATTGTGGTATTCCTTGTAGTATAATTCTTGTAATTAGCTATTGTTAAACTTTGTTTATGATCCTTAATCCTGTAAGGATCACATTGGTCTTGTTATGTCAATTTATATTTTACCAAAATACATATTATAAATTTTCTTTTCTCCTAACGAAAAATAACCCCCCTCCCTTCCAAATCATAAGATGTTTTTTTTTCTAAATACATTACTTATGCAATGCATCTAGACGTAGTGTTTGTCTAAGTACGTACAGTAAAAATTATGTGTCTAGAAAAGCAAAGCATCTTATAATTTGAAATAGAGAAATTACTCAGGTATGGTTGTAAATAAAGTCCAAGACCCCTTTGGCATGTGGTTTTTTTCTTTCTTTTTTCTGCATTTTTCATGGGAAAACTGATGAAATTTCTATAGAACTTCTGTGAAATTCCTATGTTCCTAAGGGTTCTTAGTGCTGGGACTAACCTACATTTCTTGTACCTTAAAGCGGAGAAGGGAAACCGGTTACCATGCAAGCTCTCTCTCTCTCACACACACACACACAACACACAACACAACACACACACAACGGAAACACACACACACACACAACACACACACACACACAAAGACGAAGAAAACTTTTATTTGCCCATAGAGCTACGTAGCTCGTTCCCAAACTAGCAAAAAGCAATCACTAGTTTCAAACCCATAAATGCGGCACACAGCCAGGGGGTAAAACGAGAATGAACATACGAGTAGGTAACCCGCCCACTGGCGATCGGGCCCCGCCCACCTGCCCCACGCAGGAGGAGCCCGGACGCTGATGGTGACACGCGGCGCGCGAACCGTAGCCCGAGCGTGGGGGAGACAGCGATGGCCACAGGCGCGTCAGGCAGGGGATGATGCCTTCCGTGCACTGTGCGGAAGCTGCGAGCGCGGCACGGAGCAGCCAGCACGACGTGCCCCACGGGATCTCGTGTGGCTCGGCCGCTTGTGCTCCATTTTCCATTTTTTTCTTTTTCTGTCTTTTAATTTCCTGGCTCCTATGGCATACGAGATTATGAGGCTAGCTATGATTTCATCCTTTTGCTTGTCCGGCTCCGGCCGGGCAGTGTCTGGATTGGCTACGAGGTGGTTTTGGACTCTTGGCCTGTTGCAACTACATAGGAGACCTTAGAATATGCAGGTGGTTGAGAAGGGTTTTTGTTCTTTGCTAGAGACTAGATACCAGTTGAGGATATGTACAAACTAGATGAGATGGACCATGATATTCTAGGCATCGATTTTTTATGTTATATGTGGAAGCATGGACAGATTAATGTGTGTTGTTTTCATCTACTGTATAGTAAACATTTTGATCTAGAAGCCTATGACAACAGAAACCGTCTGAGTAGTGAAAAGATATAGTTTTTATGTTACACATTTTTCTATTCTTGTCTTGGGAGAGCTAATGTCTTTTTTTTACGTGTTTGTGAATTGTTATTTAGTTTTAGTTACTGTACAAGCTTTCATTGGCCAGTGAATGTCATTTGTCCTTTTCTACTTTATTGCTCTATGTGGACTTTGGGTAACCATAGAGAGAGAGAGAGAGAGAGAGAGAGAGAGAGAGAGTGGTGCATACTACATTGTCCCATGACCTTTCATTTGCCCTACAAAACTTACTACCTAATAATGTATTGTTTTCAATATAAACATAATTCTTAACTTGTTCCAGAAATCAGCTTGTAACAACTAGTCATTACAATTCACGCGGAATGCACAGTGCCAGGGCCACATGATTAGTATTAGCTAGGTCACAACACCAATAATAATTAATCAAAGACAAAACCATCATGTCATGATATTATAGATACATTGCACATCCCACAGATAGGAACTGAATTAATTCCCTGTGTCCAAATGCAAGTTGTTTAACAAGTGAGAATAGCAGATCATGATCCTTTAGTTGTGTATGTGAGAAGGTAAGTGGTTATTTGTTCCTATCCATTGGTGGTGTAACGACTTGATTCTTCCTTGACACTGTCCCCTAACCACTATTCTCTGCCCCCATTAAGAACTGACGGCTACACCTTACGCTGCTGATGCCTGATGGATGGATGGATTGGTATCTCATAGACTCATATATACCTCATATATATGCAAGATGGTGCAGAGTGTGTACTGAGCCAACTAACCCACCAAGTCTGATCATCACAACTTATTCTTTTTGAGAAATTCTTAGATCACACACAATGTGTATATGTTTGCCTTATTTTGATGGTTTGCACTTTTGGGCTTTTCTATCTTGACTTTCGGCTCTAAAAGGTACTTCAGCGCAGATGGCTGCTACTCGGCAGCTTCGGCCTATGGGGCCATGTTCCTCGGCTGTTCCTGACCGCGAGGGGCAAGGGTTCTATGGAAGGCATCCGCCCCTCCTCGTGTTAAGTTCTTCTTCTGGCTAGCCATGCATGGGAGGTGTTGGACGGCGCATCGACGTTGGAGACATGGGCTGCAAGACGGGTGTGCTTGTGTGCTTTGCGATCAGGAAGATGAAACGATCGAACACATCATTCTAGGCTGTGTTTTCAGCAGGGAGGTGTGGTCCTTGTGCCTCGCGGCTTATCACTTGCATGGCTTGGTTCAAGTGTGGTAGGAAAACATTTTCGACTGGTGGATGGACTCCAGGAGGTTGTTGCCAAAAGTTATCAGGCGTGCTTTTGATGCGCTTCTTCTGCTAGTCGGGTGGATGTTATGGAAAGAAAGGAACGCGCGGACTTTCGACAGATTGGCGAGAACGCCCGTGGAGCTGTTGTCGGTCATCCTGGACGAAGCCACCCTATGGACGTCAGCGGGTTTTCGGCGTCTCTTGCCACTTCAGGCGAGGCGGTAGGGAGCTTAGTATGCTGCTGTTAAGCTTCTAGAAGCCAATGTTTTTCATGTAATTACATTCTCGTGCGAGCTTTGCGGGGTGTGTGTGTTTCGGTTTTTATTGTGTTTCGGTTTGGGTAAGCTTCGGCTTACCGTGTAAGGGCTCTTCTTCTGCTTAATGAAATACATGCGGTTGCATGTTCTCGAAAAAAAAAATGAATGAGAGACAGAGAGAAAAAGACCCTTTTTCTTCAGAAAAAATAGGTGCGAGTCAATTTTGTTTGTTTGTTTGCTTTTTTTTTTCTGCATCAGACGAGCGAGGTGGGATTCGGCAGATAAAATGCGACTACTCCAGGTCACTAAAAACTTGACGTTTCAGACACAAATTTGGTAAGACGTAAGAGTAGAAAAGGAAGTCATTTGTACTGTCTGAAACAACGTCGTATATACTTAATTGACTGGAAGTGGCAGTAGTACTCAGAATTAAGTTCTTAATTGAACTTAAAGTAGTTTGTCGCACCATTAATTGTTGTATCGTAGAACAGACTCAATAACTCTTGGGTACGGAAGAGATGTCCCAAGGAGGAGCAAAACTGTTGCTCTCTCTAGAACACCGCCCATGCCATTTCGTTTTCAGATGACTCTACAGTGGATAAGCCAAAGTCACAATGATTTAGTCTGAACAACTGGCTATATGACGTGCTTAATTATTGTTTAAGCTGCTAGGTATGTGTGCGGTCTATTATTTTCGAACAAATAAAGCGCAGTGGATTATTGACGAACTAGAAACTAATGTAATTTACTACTTTTGCATAATATCCTTACATTGTGCTGTAACGAGACTTGTATGGTTAAATATGTTGTTGCACGTCCCTTTCAATACATGTTTTACTGATATGTATTCAATCCATATCGTAAGTTCAGTTTGCATATCTTTCTGCAACCGGGTCTCGAGATATGATAATGGTGTGTTCTTGCCCCTGCTATGAATACCAATTGTGATTTTGTCCTTGTTTTTTAAGATTTCTGATTGTGCCCCTACTGTTACAACTCGAATGAACCATTTTCCCCCACGTGACTCTATTAGTTGGAGTTGGAATGAAGGGATAAATGCAAAAAAAAAAAAATCCAAAGAATTGGTAAAAGAATTATGGGTGACCTTATATTATTTTCATGCACACTTTCATATGTTTATAGCTAAATGTTTACCAAAGTTTTGCTCATATTTGAATTGCGTGGGAATTTTGTCAAGTTTTCTTGTCAAAGTTATTTCAGTATCTATCAAAATGCTCTAAATGTCAAAAATAGGGGGAAAATGACAAAGTACTCATAAAAGCAGGGGCAATTCTGATGGGAGAACAAGAGCAATAATACAGAGTTTTTTTTGCTACTGATGATTAAAACTTAAAAAAGTTTGACTTAATATAAATCTAAAACTAATTTATATTTGTGATCAGAGGGAGCATGTGCCTCCTTTTTTTGGGAATACAATAATTTCTCTGGATACCTTAATTTTTCACTACTTAATCAAGCCATTAATTAAAACCATTAAATTGAAAATTGCAACGCGGTGCAACAACTTGACTCTTTCCTGTGTGTTAAGTTTGTCTTGTCTGTCTTTTTAGCATTTATATTTTACATCACACGGCTTGATCTAATTTCTTAATCTATCCTGATAGAGTTTGGGAACTTTTGATCACACCGTCCTTAGCGTCATGCCTAGTAAAAAAGACTTATCCAAATGAATCTCTCTTTGTTAAATAACTAGAGACACACCGATCACTTTGGCAGGTAAAGGTAATTTTGTTTCTCTTCCTCATTTAATATTCTCTTCTCCTAAAATAATTTGCTATCCCTTGAGTTTAGAGTTAATGACTCATCATATATTGATCCTAAATTGATTCTGGTTTGCCAATGGAAAAAATAAAACATAGCTTCTCTGTACTGTAACACGAAAATTGTAGAATTTGATCATAGGTGTCCCCAGCATATAAAGGCAACCAATACAATGTTGCTACACTTTTACACAACCACACGCATGAATGCAGCTCTTAGGTTCTAGTAGCTAAGGAGGGAGGTACATCGAAACCAAACCATAATGTTGTGGGACACCTTGTCATGCAGTCTATGTGCATAGTATAACAATCAAAAGAACCATACATATAGTATAGTCCCTAGCTACCAAAACAACAAGCACCTTGAAAAGCTCACATCAGCTACTGCTCAATCACTTCAAGGATCGATAGGAAGAGATGAGGCTGACTGAACTATCTTCTCACCAGCAGTAGTGCTGTACTGCTGTTCTCAGCAAGATTTGGCAAGATTTAAATCAGTTTACTAACCTGTGGGGAAACAAGCAACAAGTGAAATTTCATTTGTTTGTTCAATCAGTTTGTCTGTAGTTTAAGTGATCTAGCTTGGAAGGAAATGCTAACCTGCAGAGCTGATGAGAAGTTTAGTTGGTATATATGAGTCCAAACTGTTCCAAATGGTTATTTTTTACTGTAATAATGAATGTTAATTTGGTCACAGTGGTTGAAGAATGCCTTTCCTATGGTCAAGCCCTACAAGGCTACATCAACCAAGTGCACAAGGTGATGATTGGTTGGGAAATTATTACACTAACGATGCATATATACAAAGGAAAAAACGAAAAAAAATTAAAAGTAGGACGATTTGGTAGGGAAATCATGGAGGATGCATGCATGATTTGCTCCCAGGCCCTTTTCAAATGAAAGAACAGCAGCACAAAAGTCATCTAGTATTGATCACTTTCATGTGCACTCAATAGTTGGGCTCACTATGACTGTGACACGTGTACTGGTCCCCACATGCAGAGGCAGAGCAGAAAGGGACTTGTCCGAAGCATCATATAGACTGAGAGCTCCACCAGGCAGATGAGACTGAAAAATGAATAGCCTTAGCTCTAAAGAATGCTCCCTGCTTTCTTCTAGCTTGCTAGATAGACTTTATCACCTGCCCTTTTGTCATTAACCTTTATTTTACTTGTGCTAGTTATGATGTTGCACAGATAATAATTGATCCTTGTATTGAACCACATAAAAACATATTTCGTTATGGATACTATGGATGGCTGAATATTCATTATTACTGTGCATTTCACTTGTTCCAGAGCAATGTTCAAACTTGTGAATGTGACAGTACACTTCTCACCTTTGATGTAAATTGAGTTAACTTTTTGGTGACTTAATTATTTTCACCATGGGAATATATATCAATATCATACTATGTGCAAGGACATTCTAGAAAGGGGGAAGCACAGTGGGCCCACCGACCTGCACCACTTTCACTTGACAAAAATGTAAATTGAATTTTCACGCTCTCTCCCTCTCTCCATGAAAGCGACACCTTTTGGACCCTTTGTTTACCACAAAGCAGGTGTCACGTCCATTTGCCCCATACTAAGCGTCTGATAGGGATAGAAGGTGATGATGATAACCTATAGAGGATAATGAGAGTTTTTTTCCTTATGGTTTGGTTTGGTTGGAGAGAGACACATTTGTGAAAAATTAAGGTGTGTGCTGTTCATGTCTTTTTGTGAGTTTTTTTTTTAGTTTGTGTGTTTTATTAAATCTTGCTTCAGTAGTATATTGGACGAATTAAGGCTTGGTTTCCTAGGTCAGTTGCTTGGCTGGGAATTGAGAGAGCGTTTTTGCGTGGTTGGGTTTATGCCAAGGGGCAAAAGGGGCTGACTCGTAGGTGTCATCAGCGTCCTCTGCAACAAATTCCGTATGCTTCCAAACGTAGTGATGAGTAGGTATAATATGTGAGCGTGATCATTTCGAAGTATTTGTAATAGATTTCTAATTAACAAGGCTAGGAATATCGTGATGAATTATATATGCTGACAAACGTCCGACAGGGCAAATACTGAAACCTATAGGAATTGTGATTAATTTTTCCTGTGGGTTGTAAATAAATCTATCCACAAGATATTTTCAGTATTCGTCGGAGAAACTGACGAGGTAATCTGTGTTTTTCATGTGAGTTAACCAAAACCGACAGGTTGTTTAATTGGTTCCTTGTGAGCCTTTGTGCTACTAACTAAAAGTCGTGTCAAGTAAGAAAAAATCGGTTTCAGTACTTATTTTGTTTTATGAGTGTTAGTATTTCTTTATATATTTCCAGTCAAAAATTTGAATTGATTGACTCCTTAGGGTGTGATAATTACATTCTTTTATGGACGGAGGGAGTACGTACGTGCTAGGTGCTGCCCAGGCTTTGCAGAATATGGTGGGGAAAAGGAAGTCATTGCATTGATAAAAGTTGAAAGGGTTTAATAGCCCTGTAATTTTGCAGGCCAGAACCTTATGAACCAGCATATGAACAAATGTGTTTTTCATGTGGTGTCTCCCTGCCCCTCAATTGTTCAAGGAGGAGTTGAAACTTTAGAACCTTGTTGGAGTAAAATTGATCCAAGAATGGGCGTAATTAGGTTGAGATGAGAGGACTAGTTTGTCTAGACGATAGTCTTGGTGTGGTTTTTTTTTTCTTTTTACTATTATCACGTGATTTCGTTTGTTTGTTTTTTCTCCATAGGTTTCAGCAATAAGCCATAACAAAATATGTGATATTTTGCACAATTTTATAAATAAAATGAGCCGTCAACCTTTGGTAAAAAATCAAACATCTTATAATTTAGAATGTATTTAGTAGTAGTTAATTAACCACCTGGCAGCTGCATGCAGAGAGATATGTAGAAGCATTATTCGTAGACACTGAAACAAACTAGACCGGTAGCTTGAAGCAGCCCTGTTGTGTAACAACAATTGGCTAATGCTTTCTCAGACTGCGCCAGGCGCCAGCACGTGATGCACGTATGATACTAGACATAATAATCCATCCATATTCGTCTGATGACTAGCAATGTGCCGACGTCTCCGATCCCGATGGCGATTGGTATGTACGAAAGCTGAATGATGTCAAGTCATCCTAGTTATTATAGTACCGAAACACGTGTCTCATC
>DXKC01058961.1:0-16397 GCA_031170775.1 Cymbopogon citratus
TAATATAGCATTCTTACTTTACTTTACTGAGTTCTTACTTAGTACAAGTCTTTTAGTCTTGTTGTGCACTTACTTTAGTAGTATAGTTGTCTTAGTGATGTTAGTGACCTGTAACCACTCCTGTGTGTGCATCATCATCCTATCTTGCATAGGAGCTCTAGCTAGCGGCAACTAGTTAAAGTTGTAAGATTAAGTATGAGCGTGGTGTTCATACTTAAGATTACCTTTGATTACTGCTGGCTTGAACGGAAAGTAGGAGCACACTCCCTAGTAGGTGACAGATCGTGGGCGGCATTAGGTTCTCCTCACGTGCAGGCTAGTTCTTAAAAGGTAAGGCGTCCATAAGCCAAATAGTCGCTTTCGGTGAGGGGTTAGGTGAAAAACCTTCTAAGCGTCTTACCAGCTCGGCTATCCCTCGCACACAGTTAGTAAGGCTCTAACCTAGTTAAGGCAGTTATCTATTAAAGTAAGTCACAGAAGTCAAGTTAGATACATAGGAGTTCTTTACTCACTCGTTGTCCTCCCACCTAGCTAACACTACCATTTACCTTTAGCATAGGACTTTGGAATCACCACTACTCTTCATATTCTTTATTTATCATCCTTACTCACTAGTTGATACTAGATATTAGTAAACATAAGGAATCCCATTCCCCTTTTTGTTAAACACACCTAGCCGCTTTTTCTTGGGAAAATATAAATTACGATACCTCGGAATACTACTAGGTGAAGTGCTACAGCGGTATATTCTGTGCGCTTGCGGAATCATCCAATAATAAATAGAGTTACCCCTTCCAACACTTCTGGCGCCGTTGCCGATTTCCGGTGATTGCGTTAAGAAGTGTCAACACCGCCGCTGCTCCCTCTCGGATACACGGCTGCATGAGGCCGGCGTTGCTCCGGCCGGGCAGATCGCCAGCTTCTGGATCTCGCCATCTTCCCACACGGCCCATGGCTCCCAGATCTCACCATCTTCACCCAGGCCACAGCCTGGTAGCGGATCCACATCAGTTGGATCTCCATCGAGCTTGCCTCCCACCAACCTCTAAATCGGAATGCCTACTCTGGCCGCTGGATCTTGCCTTTAGATGGTTTTGATTTGGGCCATGTTTAGATTGCAAAAAAAATTCACTCTTTTTCCATCACATCACTATCACATCAATCCTTTGACGACAGTCGCCAAGGATGGTGAGTCCTTACCCCCTCTTGTGGTCATTGCGCTCGCTAACGCGGTGGCGTTGGAGGACCTCATGGCGTACCTCTCCATGAGGTTCGACGTGACCATGGGGGTGGCCACGGATCGTCTTGGGGCCCTTCGCACCGTCCCGGCCGCTGAGGTGGTGACTGAGGTCCCGGTCGCCGACGTCCTGCCGCTCTCTGGCCCGGCTGTGGGTGACTCAGCTGGGGCGGTGACCGAGGCACCGGCCGCCGACGTACTGCCTCTCTCTGGACCGGTGCTGGACGACTCTGGCCATTCGCCAGTGTTGTCTCCTGCTGACCACCCTGACACGGTACTCGACAGTCAGGGCAGCTCTACGACCCAGGGTGCCCAGGGTACTCTGGCGGGTGCCCTGGATGTCGGGCCGTTGGCTTCGGATGATGCTGCTGCTCCTGCTAACCCTGTGCAGGCCGAGTTGGAGGCGGCGGTTCAGGCCGAGTTGGAGGGGGCGTCCGCATCTGTCGAGTGTCGTGGCCATGATGGGCTCGCGGCTTCGGAGGTGTGTGTGCCGATTGTTCAGCGGGTTGTCGGGGAGCCAGGCAATGGTGGTGGTGTATGTGTTGTCGACATCGGCGCGGCGACCGTGAGAGTTGCGGATATTGGGGATGCTTCCCTGGTCCTCCGCCCGGAGGCCACGGCGTCTTCCCCGGCCTCCGCGATGGGCTCCGACATTGCGACACCGGTTCCTAAGATGGCGGTCGACGACTTTATCTCCAACTTCAAGAAGCCATTGGATCAGCCTCTCATCATGTCGCCGCCGCGTCTCATGACCACTCGTGACCCGAGAGTCTGTCCTGATAAGGAACTGATCCCCAAAAGGAGTGCACGGTTGGCAGCCAAGAGCAAGCACCGGGAACCGAAGCCGGAAGCCCAGGCTAGGAAAATAATGTTGAAGAGGCTGGGCATCGAGGTTGAAACGCAGGAGCCGGACACGGCTTCGTTCGACGAGTTCCAAGCTGCCTTCACACTCCCGTTGTCGGAACAGACCAGGAAGGCCATGGAGACGTACTACCTGGGGAGGGCCAAATTCTTGGCCGACGAGCCGGCGATGGTCTTCGACCAGCCGTGAGGAGCCGCATTTGTTGAGCTCTCCAGCTTATGGTCGCACATTTAGTTATCCATGTAATACAATCATTTAGGATCCAGTAGTTAGGTTTGCTGTTTGGGTTGCTGATGGCTTCTCGCCACCATCATCCCAAGACTATGTTGTAGGTCTTACGACCATTCCATTCCTCTTAATGAAATACAGGCATATATGCCTGCTCGCGAAAAAAAATGTATAAAATATTAAATATAGATAAAAATAATAGCTAATTACACAGTTTGATTATAAATTACGAGACGAATCTTTTGACACTAGTTAGGCTATAATTGGATAATAATTGCCAAATACAAACGAAAGCACTATAATGTTTGAGAATTCTAACTTTCTAACTTCTCGGCCTTGATTTGATTCGGGATCTATCTCGACTGTAGTATGGCTCTCCAGTTTGTGTGCCCTAACCCCTTTTCGTCCCCCTTCTACATCACCCAGCGCCTATGCGACCGCCCTGGCCTTTGTCCTCCCAGATCCGGCGATGGACGAGATCGATCGAGCTTGGGCACCCCTTCCATCCCCTGCAGTTATCACCGCTCCAAGCTAGTTGGCCATTTATATAGTCTATGTGGCCAGCTGCGGTCTATTCCCCACATCTGTCGTCCAGATGCACGCGCGACGAGTTCTCCAGCCTCCGCAGACTTCGTTCAACGGTGGCGGCGCGGCCGTAGCCCTAGAGCCTGGGGTTGTGCCTGGTCCTAGCTCATCCTGCAGTGGTGCGTGACCATCTCGCTTTCAACATCTGAACGGCTCCGTCATAAACTCGCTCATGGTGATAGCATCCACGGTGCGCACTAGTTTGAATAGGTGCTGTTTTTTTTTTTTTGATGATTTGATTGGCGTGCAGGTCCTTCTGCAGCATTGATCTGTGTGTTGCTGGTCATTATCTTGGCATCTTAAAGATCGGACCCGGTACTGATGCTTCTACAACATGCTCCAGCTTCAATTCAACCCATAACGCCAAGGCTATGGCATAAAGCACTAGTAATGTTCTCGTGCCTATATTTTCCTAGACTAGTAGGTAGGAAAACGTCCAGGGAAAGTACGTCAGGAGATCTGGAATTGGCTTACAATGTTGCAGTAATGTTAGGCTATTCTGGTTCCAAATATGAAATTTTACCTGTGCTTAGTAATTTTTTTTTTTGGGCGGAATTCATAAAAAAAAACGCGCAGCGCCTATTCCAAATATGAAATTTTACCTGTGCTTAGTAATCTCATGACACATTTAGTTTTGTTATGCAATTGCTAAGCTACAATCTAGGACTTTATTCCAAACATTATACTGTTTGCTTGAAAAATACTAGTGAAGAGCACATTGTTTGATCTGGCTCTATGGTTGTTATCATTTAACTTGTATATCTAGAATTCCAGCAAACACAACTAACGGTTGTGTGTTTGTGCTAACAAAAGCCTGATGCATGTGTAACTTTTGCTCATGACGGAAACGAAACTGACACAAAGATATATTTGCTGCAGATACCACTATCTTATCATGGTTGAGTGCAGCTAGCAGCTGCTAGTACAGGCTAAAATACATATGAATTTAGACGAGAACAACACTCATTCAGCGGCAGCTTCTTTCCTGTGGGTTCATAGGAAATTTGGTGGACTTCTCTATCAAAAAAAATGGTAAGAGGATGAGAGATTCAGAGGACGCTCGTGCTCTTGTGTTTCGATGCAAAAACTTTCTTCTTAATGAAATACGTGCCATTGGCGTGTTCTAAAAAAAAAAAAAAGAGATTCAGAGGACATTCAGAATACATACCTTTTCAAAAAAGGTGAATATTTAATGTTAGCAGATTACACATTCATACCTAGTTGCATACTAAGATAGTTACATGTAAACAGATAGCTGTTGTTTTAATGATTCTTGAAAGGGAGCGTATGCTATGCAAACTAACAAGTTGTGCAAACTATGCAAACCTTAATCAAAACCACAGGATTCTAATCCGATGGCCATGATAAAGGTGGGTTATTTAGCACTTGTTCTCCCACCATTCTAATCTCAGTTTTTGCAAAACACCCCCTCTACCTCTAGCCATCGGATTAGAATCCTGTGGTCTTAATTAAAGTTTGCATAGTTTGCACAACTTGTTAGTTTGCATAGCATACGCTCCCTTCTTGAAATGTTAACCAACAGACTTGCCGGTCTGGGAGTTTGAGTAGTGCTTAATGGAACGGCCTTTTTTCTGTGCGGCTACATGACTGTTCTGATATTAGAGCACTTAATCTTTAAGTAACATACAAGGATATTATGAGGGTTTTATTCATTGTTTAGTTAAGAGGTTAACTAGTGCACATCTGTTACATTATCTATTATTCAGAGCATACAATTGTTTAGTATAGATCTGCTATAAGGTTTGGTACATAGATTACATATTGCTGTTTATAGAGATAGTTTAGTTTGGAGAATATTTAGTTCAGAGATATGCTCCAAACCTTATAGCAGATCTAGACAGCAATATGCAATCTATAAATTAGTATGCCATCATTTTTACCTTATGCAAGCCATGTTATATGTGCTGTTGGGAGTCCAATTAACAGTGATTCTTAGCCATCCAATTTCTGCTGATTTTTTATGTGCTTCATTTTTGCAGTGCCACTAGGGAAAAAAAAAAGGATGGAGATCCTGATTGAAGGGATCAAAGGTGATGTCCCTGAACTGAAACCCGTTCAGTAGCTAGTGTTTGTTTTAGTATCTGTCTATTTACTTTATTTTATTGTTAGATAGCTTTAGAATTAAGTAACTGTATTATGGCCTGGCCCTACTGCTACTCATGATTGTACGTGCTGACTGAAAAATTAGGTTCTGTTCAAGGATAAGAAGCCAGTTGAGATCACGAAGAAGAACTTGGCTGCAGTTACCAAGTTCCTTACGAACTGGCTACGAGTACATACTTCAGGAAAAAGAAAGGCGGTAACTGAAGAAAAAAGGAAGGCAGTAACTAAAGTTAAGGCAGTAACTAAAGTTAAGTACCACAGTACGTTTGCTTTGGTTCCAATTATCACATGGGAAACAGATAAGTTAGGAACCATCATTTTGGTCTCATGCATCCTTGTTCGGTTGTGCTGCTAGCCCAGCTTGGAACGAGCAGAAAGAGGGCAGCACCTGAGCTGAATGTTTTTCTAGTTTCTATGTAAAGCCATATTTCTGCAGATTCTCAGGCTATGGTTTGGCACTTAAATCCAATTTGGCAAATAGATGCTTATGTTAATGCATTTGAGTGCACATTATAGATCTCTTGATTGTTGCATAATGTGGATGCCATGTTTTATGATATGGTATTTATTTGACACTGATTTACTAGTATGTTCTGGTACTTCTTTCTCTTTTGACAAAAAGGTGCGTGTTTGCATACTTGTCTGGATCCATAACTTCAATAACTTAGTAGATAAGATTAGACAGATATATGCCGCGAACGTGTTCAATTTATATCAGATCCATATGTTCCGTTTATTAAATGGACTAAGCATACTCGGCACCTAGATGGTTTCCCTTGGATGCAGGCACTTATTTTATATAATTTCTTATTTTTTATGGCTTAGCACATATTATGGGGAAGTTTGAGTATTTTTCACTCATCCAATTAGTAAGTATTGAACATAACCATTTTTCTTGTTGCCTTGTGCAGATGTGCTGTAAATTAATTCAAGAGCAGAAAAAGAGGTTGATGGTGGTCATTGGATGCATTCACCGCATGGAGTAGAAAGTTCTTTTTTTTTATGCGTTATTAGATCTGTATATAGTATAAATCTAGATGTAATCGATGGCAGATGCTACATGCAATTGTTGTATGTATATGATTGTCACTAAAGTATGCATATTGGCTGATTAATATATTATATTACTATGGATGAATTCTTCTATATATATACGGGTAACAAATGATTATCTGTTCAGTTCTATGACGAAACAAGGTTGGATAGCCTAAGGCACGTGGACTCATGAAAACACGTCATTTGGACTAATTAAAATGTGCCATGTGGACTAATAAAAATAGGCAGCATGGACCAATAAAAATACACCTGTTGACACCAGAATTTGGTAATTCTATTGTCAATGAAAAGCCTGTGAGGGATTGCCGACTTAAAGGAAAGGAGAGCGGTCGGCAAAGATGACACCAGTAGACTCAGCAGATAGTTGGTTGGCAAAATCCTGAAGATGGCAAAATCGGCAAAGCTGACGTCATTGGTCTAGGAATCGGTAATCGGCAAGGCTGACATCACTGTATGGGGGTCGGCAACTGGTCAAGCGTTCGGCAAGTACAGTCAAGTGTTCGGCAAGCACAGTAGCATTCGGTAATCAGTGCATGATAATTTACTTCAGCAACATGCAAGACAAGGATAAGGGCAACATGTGGTCATTGACGTCATCAAGATATGCATGCATACGTGATATCGGGCTTGCATAATCAGAAGAGTCAAACGCGTGCAAGATTAATTAAAGAAAGAAGAAAAGGATTGACCAGCTCGTATTCATCTTGGGTTATGAAAGGATTTCCAGGATTAGTCAGTATGATATTCCTTGCATATTACCTGGAAACATACGTATCGAATATGGAGTCATCACGTGAAGCATAGAGAGCTAAGGGATTAAAAGGAAGGCACGCGTATATACGTATATCAGTCCATCGTGAGTTTGCATGGCCGGTCAGATGTCACGTTCACATACATGAGACAACTTGGTTGCGTCCAGATCCTTCGTTGGTCAAGCCAAAAACAGCAGGAGACACGTCGGCCAAAAGAAGACTTCGTTGACAAGAAAGGGAATAGAGTCCGTGTATCTTAGTTTTTCCTTTACGCATTGTTTTAGAGTTAGGTTTTGTGCGTGCGCTGCCGCCTTCAGCCCAGGGTATAAATATAAACCCTCGGCCATTGTAAAAGATATTCAATCACGAATCAATCAACCGGCCCCGTGCCACCTATTCGAGTCCTTTAGTCGTGTCGTCGAGTTCTTTGAGAGGAATCATCGATCCGTCGATCTCCGTAAGTATCCGACAACCTTGTATCATGTCTAGTATCATCCGGTGGATTTAGATCATGATGCAAGTAGTCTTGATCGTCCCGACTGGATGGCCGTGCGGCAGGCGCCTGCTTGACGTCAAGAAGCCTTCGTTTATGCTTTTGTTCATCTCGACTGATGGCCGTGTGGCAGGCGTTGCTTGATGGCTCTAGTGTGGCAGGCAACCTTTGTTTATGCTATGATTGTCTCGACTGATGACCGTACGGCAGGCGTTGCTTGATAAGCTTAGTGTAGCAAGGGAGTCTATGTTATGTCTATCTCGACTGATGGCCGTGCGGCAGGCGTTGCTTGGTAGGTTAGCGTAGGCAAGACAAGTTATCGGCTCTATTAAATTTGGCAAGATCTAGTAGATTCATTAAGTTATCACGTGTTGCATGTTACTAATGATTTATTTATATTTGTAACACTCCTTTTTTGTCCAATCTAGATTAATACGTTTCGGCTCTTTTAAGATCTATTTACTCTTTGTTATTACTTTATTCTTACATATCATCACAAGTGTATAGATCATGTGCCAAATAGCCGAATCAGATCAATCTAGGTTGTCACGTGTTGTGGGTTCAAGCATGTTAGAGCGTTAGATCTTAACAGGGCTGGGTATCGTGCGACAGATGCAGGTTTCTGTTAGGTTTAGTCGTGAGATGTGTGTAGTTTGTGATAAGGATTGGGTGTCGTGCGGCAGACGCAGATTCTTGTCATAAGATTATCCATGTTTACTTGTTTGTTCCTTCTTCATGGACCCCAATTCGACTAACTAGCCGATCTTAGTTATGCTTACACGAGTAATGAATGTTTATGGATCTGTTTGGATATATACATGCTTTTAGCTTCTTATTATTAGATTGTATCATGCGGTGGATTGATCTGATCGTGAGGAGTGGTGTAGACCTCAAGTGAGTGGTATCATGTGGTGGATTAGCTTTGCTTGGGTTTATGCTTGATGGGTTTATGAAGGCTAAACATGCGGCAGATTAGTTGGATTAGCCTATGCATGTGTTGTTTAAATAGGTTTGTATTCATAAGTTACCTGTTTATTACTTATCATGTCTTGATGGTGTCATTGGTCTAAGAATTTACGCTTTATCTGATATACAATATTCATGATCAATTTTTACTTATTCAAACATGTCTCTTTACGCTCATTCGGCAATTGCATTGTTACATGCTCTTATTTAATGATAACCGAATGATATGCAAACCTGTTGGCAGACAGCTTCCTAATAGCTGTATGTCATCGTAAGTGGCTTCAGGGCCGTATATATGGAACCGTCTGGTCTCACCCGGCACGTTCCAGGTTTTATTCTAATGAGTTTCATCCCTTGTTAGTTTCAGGTCAAACTGACTGGCACGCTTCGGGGTTCTTAAACCGTCCGGGCACCGATTGAAGCTAGTTTTCCGGCTTGCTGTGTGATTGGTACAGTGCGCCACATTTTGTGTCAACAACACCACATGTACCAATAAAAATATGCCATGTGGCAATGCTATGTCACATGCCACATGGAAGCATCTCCAACGAAAGTACCCACAGCGTGCTAGCCCAGCCATGTCACATGCTGACATGGCAAACACCGTTGTCAAGTCACCTTCTAACAGCCAAGTCACCTTCTAACAGCATCCAAAATACTTCTATGACAGACAACTATTTGGTCATAGAAGTGATCATTTCTATGACGCCCTTTTTAAAATCAACATGAGCATACATATGTGACGCATATTCCATGATGGTGACTTTTTGGTCATAGATTCATCGTAGATATGAAACAGTGATGAATTCGGTACTTTTCATGACTAAAACGAAGAGTCACAGAACAACAAATCTCTTGTAGTGCATCCGATTACTAGATAAGTGAAGCAAAGCGTTGAAATGCATGAAACCTCCATCTTGCAACTTCTTCAGGGTGGCTACCCCCTTAAGAAAAGATGAACTAAGGAGATAAAGGGTAGCTTGCCTATTCTTTTGAGTGAGTTAAGACATAACAAAGACCTTTAGTATCCTAGAGAAACTTGCATGCATAGACAAAACCAAGAAATCTGAAATTCCTCGCGAGCATGAAAATAGCAGTGCAGTAAAACGATCATAACTCAAGTTCTGCTGATCCAATAAAGTTGTACTTTACACCATTGGAAAGCTTACGAAATCCTTTACAACTTACTTGTACAACATTTTTCCAGATTCTGCACTTAATTTGGTCGAAAACAGTGCACAACAGAAACTGTTTTAGGTTTTAGACAGAACAGATACATCATCTTGTGATTTTCATATCTCTAAAACCACCGCAGCTATCAGGGTGATTCTTGTGTCCAAAAGTTTCTCATGATTTTTAGTCGTACAAAAGCTTAGCTATATTCAAAAGAAGATGTAACACCCTAGTGTTAAGCTTACATTATTAGCATCACATTAAGCGTAAGCATGTCATTAGCATGGTCATTTAAATAAACAATGAATTCTATGCTTGATGTTATTGAAATGCGTGCCCTAGGTGTAAATTGTGCTTGAACTCATGCTTATGTATGCTAGTGATAGTTGGTAATTATTGAATCATGTTTAGAATACAAAATAGAACATTGTTTATGTTGACCAATTTTACTAATTTTGCTTTGTTTGAAAATCCCTTTTTAGGGTTAAAATTTAGTTAGGGTCAATTTGAACTGCAATTTCAAATTCTAAGTAAAATTAGACTTTGGTGCTTTAAGATAAAATGTTCCTCATTTTTAAGATAAAATTAGACCATCTCCAAATTTTTCTTCGTTTGGGAGATATAAATTTACAAATAAAATATCAAAATTCCTCATTTTTATATTAGTTCTGTTATTCCCCGTGGGGCCCGCTTGTCAGCGTCGTCTTCTTCCTTCCTCCTCCCCTTTCTCCGGGCCGGCCACCGTGCGTCCGACGCCGGGCGCCTTCCAGCGCCGTCTCACCGACGCCACACGTCGAGGGAGAGCCTAGAAGGCCCGCGCCTCCTCTCTTCCTCTCCCACTCGCCCCAGCTCGCCTCTGTCTCCATTTCTCTCTCTCACGCGCCCGCAGCCGCCACCACCGTCCGCCGCCGCTTCGTCACGGCATTTCGCCGCCGCCGTTCATCATTTCTTTGCTCCATCTCGCCCGCAGCTCCGCAAGCTCGTCCTCTACCTCGTGCTTTCGCCCGCCTTCGCTTTCGACCCAAGGTAGGGCCGAATCGGCCACTTCCGCCATGGCCTCCCGCGGGGCAAGCTCCGGCTCACCGCCGTCGGCCTTGTTCCGGCCATCATTTTCTTTCTCACTAGCTTGCTCTCGTGCCATGGAGGTCCGTAGTAGCCGGCCATGAGGTTAATTGGTCCGTTTGGGCATCGGCTTCGCCGTGCCGTCGCGTTGTCGTCGCCGGCCGCCGCCATGCTCGCCCTTGAGCTCGCGCTGGGCACTTCCTGGCCACGGTTCTTTGCTTGTTAGCTTCGCCTTGGTGTAGTAGAGCAAGTACGCGTGCCAATTTGGGCCATAGCCGCTCGGAGCAGCGAGCACGCCGCTCGCCGCCGCCCGTCGCTGCCGCTGTTGAAGGCCGCCGCGGCTTGCCCTTCGTAGCTCTTCGGATTCGCGTCGTCGTGGTGAGTCTTTAGGTGCCGGTCTCGTGGCGAGTTCTCACCGGTCAAAATTCGGCGTCCGCCGTTGACCCGGCGCGGGTCCGCTGCCATGCGGGGCCCGGCTGTCAGTGTCTGGCGGTGCCAGATTCGTGGTGCACCGGCCGGGTGCACGTAGTGTTTTATTTCCTGTGTTGAATGACTCTGGGTAACCGGACCGGGTATGCGTAGCATTTAGAATCCGGTTTTTAAAAGAAATAGAATTCCAGATTTACTTTTAAACCTTTGGAAATTCATAGTTTGCTCATTTTAGGTCCAAATTGAGTGAAACTAATTTTGTTAGGTTTCTATTGATCTGATGTACATGTTAAAAATATAGTACTTATCTTTTGTGATACTTTTCTGTATAGCTTTGTTTAAAATAAATTATTACCATTAAATGCTTTAAATCTTGTTTAATTCATAACTAATTGTAGGAAGCTCAAAAAAATATGATTCTTATTGTGATAATTTTCTTATGAGATGCTTGTGATTCTCATATAGTTTTTTACCCTGTTATGTTCAGTTTTTATGAAGTTTCTATTATGTGCTTGTTTTGGTCCTTGAAATAGGAAATTCATTGAAAAATAGTAAATGGTAATGAAATGCTTTGATAATTTTTAAAGACTGCTCTTGTGCTAAGAAGTTGCTATTTAAAGTATCAAATCTACTCTTTGACACTTTTCACCATACAAAGTATTTTGATTCCAATTAAAAGTGCTGCCTTGTCAATTTTGTGTAGCCTAGCATACTTACTATTTTAGAATGAAATTTGTAGAGTATGCTTTGTTTAGTGTTAGGTTTCTGTTGTAATTTTCTTAGAATTTTATGAACACTAAAACTATATGATGTAGTTCTATCTCAATTGTATTAATGCAATAATCACACTTTGGTTAATGATTCTTATCATAATATGCTATCCTTTTGGGATGATTAGGATGATGATAATCTGGTAGTATCATTGTTCTGGTTTAGATTTAGATTATGTGGTGCATATGGCTTGTAAGTGATGTATGGTGTCATTAAATGATTGCTTAATGATTTTTTAGTTTGCTTAAGAAGAGATATGCGCATACTCAGTAAAATAAAGTAAATATGCATATCTCATCATTCACATCAGCATACATGTTTATCCTCTATGCATAATTCTATTTGCATTCGCCTTATTCATACACATACATCATATAGGATCGCTGGACGAGAACCTGGGACTGGAGCAGGAGCAAGCTCATCAGGAGGATTTCCCAGAGGACGTAGGAGAGGACGATCAACTGCCCAAGTACCTTCGAGCAAGGCATGCCCCGGAGCATCCTTCCGGTTTGCAATAACTTATTAACTTATTTACTGCTTTTGTTATGCGGCATTAAGTTTACAGGAGTTGATTGATACCGTTGCTGCATTATACCTTGTTTACCCTGATCTTTGTATCCTACCACATATATCCCATGCTTTCGAGTCAGTCAATGCTTGGTTGGCTTAGAACGGTAGAAGTCGGGTGATACAAGATCACCTGTGAGCTATAGGTGGTTACTAATGGTCTTGCCTGATGGTTCATGAGAATCATCCTTGATGCTAAATCGACAGGAGCCCACATGGTTGGCGCGGTGTTCCTTATGTACACTCATGAGTGTAGCCCCTCATGTCATGTTGAATTATGCTCTACACTTAAGTGGAAGGATAAGTCATTCCGACCCTGAAGCAGATACCTAGTCGGGCCAGGTTTGGATTTGAAGCACCCTGCTGGATCGTGGCGGATGTACGACATTAGAGCACGTCAATAAGCCCCGTTGCTAGTAGGCAGTCAATGGCTCTAAGGCAGGTGTGGCCCTGTCCATCCCGAGAACTGTCACGGATAGTGTCTTTGGTGACCTATATCTCGTCTGGCCGACGAGTGTGTTTTGTGTAGGGAATACCCCTCAGCTGAGTTAGAATTTGATTCGAGTCGCCATCGTTCCTAGTTAGTGGACACTTATCATGAGCAGTTACATCACTATAAACATTAAATGTATTGGTTGGAATATAACCCAATTGAGGCAAGCAGAAGGCCCTCATACCTTACTCTAGTCACCTTCTAAATTATTGTTGTTTAATTTATAGTTTATCATGCAGTTAAGTAGGCTAATAACTTAATATTGATATTCACTAAGAATAGAAAGTAGAAAAATACAGTTTTTGGTAAAAAGGTAAGCCAACCCACCATAAAGCCTTCATGATCCTTGGAGTCTTTTTATTTTAGTTTTGACAGGTAAGCCTTGCTGAGTACCTTCTAGTACTCAGGATTCCATTTCCATGTTGTTTTGTAGATGGTCAAGTGCTCTATAATTATTGTATCAACTGTCTCTAACCCGCTGTAGATGAAGCATAGATCGTGGGCACGATCACTCCTATCGTATCTACTGCTTTATATTGGGAAGACTTCTATATTGGCACTGTAAAATCAACTAAGTGTGGTTTGTTTGGTTTTTAAAGACTTCCGCTACTGGTTTGTGAAACTATGGTTTGTAATAACTCTGTTATTTCCATACTCCGATCTTGTTTAATATTATGTTAGAATGATGTATGCTTATGAATGGATACCGCTAAACTATTATGGTCCTTGTCTATATTGTGGAAAAATTTGAAATCCTTCATGATTTCACGGACTACCGGGTTTATCTGAGATTAAGTACGGAGAACAATCATATCGGTGGTTGTTTTCTTTACTTAATCTTGTATAAATTGGACGGTTCTATTACAGAAGATAGGTTGCTCTGAGAAGACAGGATAAAGATCAGGAGCTAACCCAACCCAACTATTTATTCATTAATCATTATGCCATAAGCCTATGAACTAAATGAAACTGTGGATGAAACCACAAGATCAAAAAAATCCAAATCAAGCATAAGCATAATGAAAATCCAATAAAGCAATAGGTTCACAAATCAATCATACGATTCTATCGTTCTCTTCTTTTCAAGGGCAAAGATCCTAAAGCTTAACTTCATAGTACATAAGAATATGGTAAGCAAAGATTGTAAAAGAATATCAAAGTAATGAATGAAGATGAGAACAAAGGTTTTAAAATAAGCATCAAGGAGGAGATGAATACCAAGGGTAGGGATATAGTAGAGAAGAAAATATTAAGGTATATAGAACAAAGTTGTTCTAGCAATTTTAAAACCTTAAGACGGTCAATTTCTAACTAGGCTTGCGTCCTACAGTCAGCATTGAGTTGATACCACTTGTAACATCTGGTGTAAGGACAAAACCAAAGGCTCACCATATGTGGAGTCCTGAAAGTCAAATCCTACATATAGCTACAAATAAGGGTTGATATCATAAAACAATGCTTTAATATATAACATACAAGGCATAAAAGGATATATGACCTTAGAAACAATCAGCGCATAGACAACTCCGAACTTCGGGTGTAGACTCCACTTTATTGGATCAAACTAATTGGTTGATCACAAGCCTAAACTTCTCCTGAGGTGTGGGGGATTAGCAAGAGTGGGTCCATGTCGAACTCCGCAAGTATAGCAAGTATAAATCTCATAAACCAATGATCAATGTAACATAATAATGAAAAGCATGAAACAATAAATGATGAACAATTAATCAACATCGGTCATTATCTTTAATGTAAATGTCTTCAAGGCCGCCCGTGTCCTTGGGCAAGGCTAGTATACCAGTTTATTAAACTCTGCATAGAGGTGTACACTTTTACTATGAGCCGTGATTTACCCTTTCGCCCGAGGTGGCCTTACCTCTTAGCCCACTACCAAGAAAGGCCGACAGGGTTCACTATGAGTCTTTCAAAGGCCTCTACTAACAAGTGAGAGCCGCTAAGGTTTTTGCGTCTGCAAATGTAGGACTCCCCTTCCAATGGCACAACGACACGCAACCTATACACATTAGGACAGGGGCTCGCACTACACCCAACCCGGACACACCCCTCTTGCATCTTTCGGTCAACAAGCTAGCAAAACTCCTCCTACTTAACTAAAACCAGAGTCATATAGCCCTCACAGTTGTACTGTAAATCCCGAAGTCTCACGTACTGACAAGTCCATATGTTGTTAAGTTATCATTTTTACCATTCATTGCATACCATTGATTAAGTTACATGATCATGCTCATAGAAAATATACCCAAACTATACTTGCCTTAAACTTAGATCCTTCTTGAAATCCAAATCCTCCAAATAACAGCATTAACTCTTATCCTTTCAACATATTTCTTATTGATCACCACGTAAAGCTCACCGACTGGACATGATCATAAAGCACCGCACAAGCATCCGAACAAACATGCATGGCAAACATAGCAATTAGAACAATACACCAATCAATGAGACGATTTAGAAACTAATCAACGCATTGCTACGAGCACACAGACGATGAAATAAAAACGACTCCCGAAGAAATAAAAAAGAAGATTTCATATTCAGAGAATATAGTACAGGCTTCATTTATTTTAATTGAGCAAAACCATGTGAATCTATTTTAGACTAGCCCATATTATAATTTGCTCAACAAACAAGTTGAACCTAGCCCTATTTATTCTTATAAACATATCTAAATGACTAAATACATTTCTAATAATTACTTTGATTAAGGTAAAGTTTATTAAAACTGTTCTATAAATATTGCAGGTCAAACTGTTATCGTTTTATCAAATCGAAACACGTACAACATCACTTTAAATCAAATTCAGCTCTGTCTAGGATTGAAACTGGGTTAAGCATATATGATAGGGTGTAGCTCGCTAAATTGTATAGTTGTATTTGGAGTACTATTTCTGGAATTGTTTTTATAAAGGGAAATGGCCACAATTTGGTGTGACACAGAGATGACACAGAGACGATGTCAAGAAGCTAAGCATGTATAGTGAAAAAGCTAGCAAGCATGGAACATGGTGCACGGAGGGTTCTGCCATGGCCGGCGATGCAACTCCCATAGAAGCAACGTAGACGTCTCGGTTCTCTGAGTTATAATAGCATAAGGATGGAGTGGGCTTCAGATCACGGCGAACTCACCAAGGGTGTCAGTCGGGGTCAGCTCGATCAGAACAAGCAGGGACGTCCTGGTGATCGTCGGCACTAGCTGCTCAGGCTTCCTCTCCAAGATGCTCGGCAACGCGTCGCGAAGGGTGCGGAGGCACGTACGGTGTGTTGGCACGCGAAATTGATCCGCGCAACAACACGATAACTATCGTGCTTTCGCGACGACGAGCGATTGCTTTCCGAGCAAAACAACAAAGGATCCTCGCTTTCGTGGAGGGCAGCCGACCATTTTTCAGCGCAAAACGGCAAAGATCAACCGATCCCTAGGGCTGCTAGGGTTCGGCAAGAACTACAGGCTAAGTACGGAAAAGTAGAACGATGAAAAGTAGATGTATTTTTTGTGTGTCAATTGATCAGAAAAAATAACAATCGGCCGCACCCCATATATATATGGGTCTACCTGGTCTTCGGCAGAGATACAAAAC
>DXKC01058969.1:0-13624 GCA_031170775.1 Cymbopogon citratus
ATCCGGCCCCGTCGTTCCAGGGTAATTAAAGAGCATGAGGACGACGACGATGAGGCAGGCATGCCGATGGCACGGCGATGGCGACTGGCGAGTGTGCACTGCTGCGCCTGCCGCCTATGTGTGTGAAGTTATTTAATTTTAGCTTCTCCTCCTAATCGCGATAAATATTCTAATGCTCACTTGTCGACCGCTGGGGACACGGCGGCGATAATGATATCCCGGGGCGGGGAATCTAATCTAATCCCATTGCTAATGCCCTCGTTATCGTTGGATTAGCATGTCAATCATGCAGGGCAGGAGGGGCCCAACTGACAGAGCAAAGCGAGAGCTCTCGCTTTCACCGGAGCCGGCCGCGGTGGTGCCAGCTCGCTGCCTTGTTAATTCTCCTCTTGGCCGGTCATGGACTGAAGATGAGTGCTTTGCTCGCCGTTGCCGTGTCGATTTTTTCGCTCCTTGCGGCAGGTCGTGTGAGTCGCAGTGTCGTCCGCGGCAAACCGTATGCTTAAACTGTTATACACCGTCAGAGCAGATGACACGGCATGGCGAGTGAAATGCACGCATGTGCCATGTACCTTATTATAATATATAGTATGTATATATGCGCTGAATAGAATAAGATTCTAGACGACCAAAATCCCACCCAAACGCGGCTCATGCGCCGACTAAAATCTGATTGTTTCTTTTAACAACAAAATCTGATTGTTTTTGGACTCACACGTGTAGAAGCAAGCGAGCACTGAACTGGTAGTCTGCACGTCGTACGTGATCTCCCTTGCCCAGACCCCAGAGAAGTAACTCCCTCGGCCCCCGCTCGTGCAATGATGGAGGGGCGGGCGAGGAACAGGAAGGAGCTTCCCCGGTGAGGCAGGGGTAGGCAGTGGTGCAGGGGGCCTGCCAGGGAGCCACTGGTGAAACTGACCCCACCGTGTACGGTAAACGCATACTGGAGGATGATATAGAGTATGGAAGTCCCGCACCGGCGTCCGCTATCGCCTCTGCTACCGCCCCGAAGCGCCGTGCGTATGCCAAATCTAGCGGGATGGAGGGCATCCGCTGTGACCCAAGCCGGCCCCACCACTCACGCCGCCCACACCCACAGCAACCTCACTGAGCTGCCGTGGGGCCGCCCGTCGGGTGAGGAGGAATGTGTGTATGGCGTGCGGGCCCCATTGATGGATAGTTGGGATAGAGGATGATATAGAGTATGGATGAGTGCGAGGGAAATTGATATAGAGGATGGAATCTCGATGACTAAGACGGAAGATTTCTTTTAAAGGATCAATATAGAGAATGACGAGTGCAGATAGTTTGAGGGCGTCCTAACTCCTAAAGCTGTGTAAATTGCTAGTCTAGACTAATATATGAGTCAATGATGAAATTTATATTTTGGAACCTTTTTGGGTGACACCAGATTAGTCTAGTGGTTAGCTCAACGGAAATGAACAGTATATAATACACCGGACTAAATATACGTCTGAAAAAAAATTGAGCTTGGGGCATTGTTAGACTCATCCATTGGTGGCGGCAGTTTGGACTGCTTGCCGCGTTATTAAAATCGCCAAATTAGATGTCAAACTGCCGGAGGCTAGGACTACAAGGCTAGGACTCGCCTCTGCTTGATGTGAAGCCAATATGAGGAGTGTCAAGCCAAAATTGTTTGATATCCATGCGCGCACGTAAAAGTTTGGCATCCTGGGCTCGCCGCTGGCTTGCGTTGCATGCATGCTGGTTCAGGGTGCCGACAAGACCTGGTAGCTGGCCCGTGGTATGGGTTCTAGTAGGACATGGGGCTTTGCTTGATGTCAAGCCATTATCTTATAAATAGATATCTTCGAGCTATGCTTGATGTTGGAGGCGCCTCCAACAGTAGGACATGGGGCTTTGCTTGATGTCAAACTGAGCTATGCTTGATGTCAAGCCGATATCTTCGATGAACTACGAGGCTAGGACTCGCCTTTGCAAACACTTTGACAATAGGGTATTTGCCAACATCTTCAGCAGACTACAATGACTTGTCTCCACCAAGCTTCGGCAGAGGGCCTTTGCCAACATCTTCAGCGACTACAATGATTAGTCTCTGCCAAACTTTGGTTGGAGGGGCTTCTCCATCACCTTTGAACCCTACAATGACTCTAAAGTTTTCGTCAACCCCTTCAACATCAATGACTATGATGACTTGCCTTCATCATCTAGCATGAGGGGCTATGTCAACTCCTTCAACATTAAAGTCAACCCACCTTGGCTTGATAGGCTCACCAACAACTTTGGTTAGGACATAGGATCCGCTACTACGCCTACTACACTAAGCATGACTAAAGATTCAGTCATGAACACTAGTTAAGAAGGGCTAGGGAGGAGCTAGCATACAAAAGACCGACCACTCTAGAGAGGGAAATCTTTTGCCTCGCACGCATAAGAGAACATGTGAGGCTTCAAAGCAACCTTCGGCTATCAACTATATTGACCACTTCAACTAGACCAATTATGATGAACATGTAAATCCTAAAGAGAGGATGCATCCTTTAGATGAAGATTCTAGCGAGAAGGTCCCTAGAGAAAGAATATGAAATCAAGCATAACTTTCAATAAGAAGCTTCTAGAGGTAGAGATCTACGAGCTGAGCAAAGCCAACAAGACAAGTCATAGAAGCGGTCGAGGGTGCCGAATATGAAGATATCGAGATATCAATATCGAGGCACTTGGAGTCAAAGAAGCTTCAGTAGCTAGTGCACGTATAGAGTCGAGATGTGCACATGCTCTTTTCTCCATCCTTTTTCCATTGGGTTTTGGGATGTGTTTAATTAATTTTTAGTGAATTGTGCACGTCTAGATTGTGAAGGATGATCCTTGCGATCAAGGTTTGAGTTGTTTGAGTGTCTCTTTTTGTATGAGCATGTAGAACATGTAGAGTAGTACCAACCACAACCTAGTAGCTGAAGTGCTACTATTGGTGAAACCTATGTGGTATATGGGCCAAGACCCCCCCCCTAAGAGTCCTAAATAGAAGCTAGTGTAGTAGCATGTGAAATCCAACCCCACCAAGGTGTCCAATGTAATAATCATTGCCTATATATAGAAATATAGCATAAGGGCGTGAGGGTAAGGGACTCTCACCTCCCACTCATTTCCACACATTCATCTCTCCACCACTAAGCTCTATCCTCCATCTCTCTCATCCATTCAAAAAAACCTAGTGATTGTTTGTTTTGGCGTAATGTGTAATAACATTTTGTTATACAAATTTATGTCCATGATAAAAATAAACAATCAATTAAACACAAATTATTTCCCACTCCAAGTCATCCTCTCAACACTTGCAATTGCAACATTATTAGTTGATATAGCATCTCGAGTCCTTGTCACATGCTATATGAACACCAATAACACAACCATTTTTAAATAAAGGTCTTGTCTTCATAATACACCTTGTATGATATGAGATCAGAGTACACGGTCTTCTTATATATTTTATCATATATAAATCTATATGGTTCACAAATTTACATGAAAAAAAGAAACACAAATGATTTATATGTAGGAGTTGTATATGTCCCTTCCCAAGTAACCTATTCTTAAACATTTTCTCATACATTTTTTTTTGAAATTTTCAGGGGTAACTTGTTGCAACAGAAAGATTTAGTGAATATAATACAGATCAAATACTATGCTAAAACCTTTCTACGACATAAACAATCAAATACACCATCACTTGATTTGCCCGTGCAAGGGGGCAAGCCAAGAAGTTAGCTTTGCTGATCAACGAAATGTTATGTGTGGAGACACGTGCCGCCGACATGGAAGTTGCTCAAGTTGATGGACTTGCCGATGCCCATGCCTTCGAGCAGCGAGAATTTAATAACCTCGAAGTTGTGCGTCACCGTGATGCCTTGTGTCACGCAGCTCGACGACGTCTCTGCCACTAGCTTCAACTCTGGGGCAGCAGATGCAGATGAGGAGTTTCCCATTTCGGTGGAAGATTGGAGAGAGGGGAGGGGAGCTTCAACAGATTGATGCAAGCAGCTGAGCACCTGGCCGTCTTAAATATCAATTAATCAATACGACTACTGACCTGTGTTTGCTTGACCGATGTTTCGTAGAACGAAGACTATATGTTCGTTGCCTAAAAATATTTGTAGCTGCATCCGGTCTCGTGGGTGTGCCAGAAGAAGCAATTTTAGTTATGTTCTTATGATCAAAAGGTGCAAAGATTATAATATTTAATTGATTTTATTTTATAATGGGCTTGTTTATTTAGTTTTTTCTTTCATCTTCAGGTTTGGACAAACAAAAACCAATTAGCACAACAAGGTTAATTAAGTTTCTTATTCACTTTATCAGAAGAGAACTCCACACATTTACTGTTAGTCACATTCATCACCGAAAATAATAAAAGATCATGCTTTTTCCTCGTGGTAATGAATTATTTTCAATTGAGCAATCCTAGTCATCTTTATAAATCGAATACTTGCATGCTGCTTACTCTCCCTCAATTATAATTAAAAGTTGTAATGGCATGTTAGAAACAACTCCTCTTTCCCCATATAGACACAAGAAAAATAGTTTAGTTCAAATTGTATCATCTTTGTGAACTTTGATTATCCTCGCCACACTTCTTGAAATGATTCTATTGATTTTCTAATTGTTTATATTTGTCTTCTATGTATTTAAATATATATAATGAGGGAAAAATACCATATTGTTGTTAATATTCGTTATAGAGGAATGAAGGTGTAGACTAATTTGGAGAAATCAATAGCTCAGCTAAACCAAAAGAAATTTAGTTGCCCAAATTTTCATCTATGATAACATTAGTCACTAATGACAAATATCGATCAACAAAACTAGTAATTAAAATAATCTAATAAACAATCCACACTAGATCCCCACTAGGTGTAGACTCTCCATGCATGGGATAACATGCTTGAGCATGACCATGTGAACAAATGTTTGTTGAAGCTACAACACCCATATGAACAACTTTTCACGTAATCATATGAACCACTTGTAGAAGCTCCTCCATCCATAAGATGGTAGGACCAGATCCTATGCAAAATGCCTTTGTTGTCGCTGATGAAATTACTTAGCATATCTTCCTATGCTTCAGCGAGCGTGATGCTAATAGTCGCAATCTAGCTTGAAGAGATCAATTGTCCTAAGTTGACGCTCTTCAGTAGAGCTTCCTTGGGAGTAGTGATGGCCCCTGACTTGTTGTTAGAAATCTCCGTCTTTTGGCTGCAACTAGTGAGAGAGCTCACTACTTCGTGTGCCTAGCTAGATAGTTGGATCTTAGCCACCAAGCTGGACAACATTAGTGTCATAGTCAAGTCACCTTTAAGGGACATTATGTCGGTGGGAATGTAAGTGTTATCGAGACCTAATTGTGGGTTTTGGTGATAGTGACCACATAATTAGAGGATTAATAAGATTTATCAAGATGACAAGCAGAGCATGCACATTGGAGGATGTTATACCAAACGGAGGAGCCCCCAATTACAAAAGATGATGAGGTCCAACTCAAAGGAGTTTTAATTTCTTTTATATTTTGAATTTTGAGTATAGGAAAATCCATACTATCAAGAGGACTCAATAAACTTGCTAAAGTATGCAACCAAGTGCTTAATCTTTCACAAATACATCCTCATACCTCACTAAAGACAACCATGCTTTCACTATTTCACCTTACTGCCATGTTCGCTTGGTCATTTCTGGCTGGCTAATTCTCGCTCGTGCTGATTTGTTGTGAGAGAAAAACACTGTTGAATCGCTGGCTGATAAGTGCTAGTAGTCCAAGCGAACAGGGCGTATATCTGGGCTGGTGTGGCAATTAATGCTGCACTTAGAGAGTGATAGTGCTACAGATAAGTCACGGCACTGCCACACACTTACTGCCAATAGGACCGCCTGAAGGGTACCTATACCTCTCCCTCCTCACCAATGGATCTCTCTTCTTCCAATTCTGCTCATTTTGACAGAAGCTGACCTATGCTCATTTGCTCATTTAAACAGGCCTCCCCTCTATTGGTACCCTTCAAGCTCTCAAGCATTCCCTTATGAAAAGTGCCTTGATGTCACCTAGAGGGGAGGCCTGTTTAAAACAAACTCACAGCGGAAGTTAAAAACTAGGTGCGAGACACTACCTCACTCTAGGTGTGGCCCTGTCTCACCCCTGCAAGAGCTCAACAACAAACCAAACTATGAGATGTGCTTAAGTATATCTAGTGATAGGTCCAATGAGTACTGCACTCACAAACATGCATAACCAAGTAGATCGAGTGGAACACAAAAAATACAATTTAAAATAAAAGAGAGGCACAACATTTATCCCATGGTTCAGCTTGCCACGAAGGCTTGCCTATGTCCATGTTATTGAGGCAACCACTAAGTCTTGGGCTTTGTAACTCTTAACCAATAGAGTAAACTCTTAAGATCAGGGGTAATTCCACCAGCTTTCAAACTATTCACATTACTCACCAAAAGCACGAGAGCTTGTTGGTCGATGCCTGGCCATCTAGGAGGCTTCACCTTCCAAGAGTGACTAATGCACAATGAAGAACCCCGGGAGTAGGTATGTATTGAAAAGAGAAACATGCATTGCATGAGAGCCAGGCAGGTGGGCAAGTCGAACTTGCTCTCCTCCTTCTCTGTGCCTCCCGCAAATCCAGCCGCCCCCCTCACTGCCATCTCCGGCGATCTCGCTGGAGCGTGCAGTGAGCGGGGCCCCACTCTCAGTAGCCCGTAAGTAGTGTTTAGCTTTCGTAGTTTGCCTATTTGTTTCGCAGTTTGCCTCTATGGCTATTGCCCCCTTGTGGTAAGTGCTACCTGGAGGTCGTCATCGTTATCTTCGTTGCCGGTGCCGTCTTCCTCGGCAGCTTCATCGTCACTGCTGCCGCTTCTAAGGTTAGTCCGAATAAAATAAACTCTATGGAGGTCCTTCTTGTAATATGGTTGTTGTGATTTGGTCCTCTATGGAGGTCCTTCTTGTAATATGATTGTTGTGATAATATAATATATGCTTATTGTCAAAAAAAAGAAAAAAAAAAGCTTGTATGGGTTTTGTCTAGCTCACAATGAAATTGGCGCAACTGATTTGGTGTAGATAGAAAAAATAATCCCACTTAGATTTAGAATTTTTGGTTAGGAACCTCGATCTATTTCCAAAGTAATTAAAAGGCCTCCCACCTTTTCTTTTTCTCTAGCAATTTAAATGTAGAACCTTATATTTTTTTCTTTCTCTTCCCTACTTCTAATCTGTGTTTGGATGGGACACGAGGGGGAGACTGTAACACCTCTGGTGTTAAGCAACTAAAACATGACATATCATCCTCGGCTATGGTGTAAAAAGAAACTTTGTTGCTCTCATTGAGATGAACAAACTTGGTATTTAAAGTTTTTTAAGTTTTCATATAAAATTTAAAGTTATTTCAAATTGATTCAAATCTTAAATGTCACTTTTTCTCCAAATTTTAAAATGAGGGCATAATTTCAAAATGGTTTCTATGCCAAAAATGGAGGTCTTGAAAAGTTAGGAAAACTTTGTATTTGAAGATTTTCATGTTCTTATATGAATTTGGGAGAAATTCAAAAGGGGGTAAATTAGGGTTTTCACATTTTTCAAATTTAAATTTGAATTTTAAAAACTAAACATAATTTGGGTATACTTCTTTAAGCAAATATGTTCATCTTAATTTTTGGAGCAATCTTTGTTATTGGAGATTTTCAAGTTGCTATGAAAAATTTTAAGTAATTTGAATTTGAAGTTCAGTGGCATTTTCGTAATTATGGCGTGAACAGCTTCTATTCCAACGGTCGGCCGCCACCTCGCCTCCGGTGGCCTTCCACGGCCTTCTGGCCGGCTCCTTCGCCACCTTGACGTTCATAGAGCTTCCGTGGTCGCGTGGCGACCTCTTGGAGGTCGGTTTCACCTACAAATAACCCCGGACGGCCGCCGTCGACGCCATTTCTTCCTTTTCTATCGCCGCCGACGTCCTCCGCCCGCCGGCGAATTACACCGCCATTGTTCAACCTCCATCTCCATCTCGCCTCAAGCTCCGCCTCGCTCTTGCGCTTCCATTAAGGCTGCTCGCACCTCATCTTATCCTCTACATCGGCCGCGCGCCGCCTTCTTCTCCAGACCCGGCCGAAGAGCCGCCGCGACCGTCTCACCGTCAAGCGCCACCTTCGGTCAGTTATTTTCTCCAATTTTCTTTCCCTAATGCGCCGCCTTGTCTCAGTGTTCATGGTCGGCTCAACCATTTGTGCAGTCGGGCTTCAGACGCGCCGGAGTACTCGATTCGTCGTCGGTTCGCCGCCGCCGCCCGCCTTCACTGCCAAGCTCGGTGCCTCACCCCGTTCAAGTCCTATCTTTCATGCGCATCAGTGCCGGGGTGAGCTACTGGAGCTAACCGTACCCTCTATTTTTCGTTTTTTGGCCTTGCAAGTCGTCGGCGTGGCTTCGCCGCGCCGCCACACCCGCCATGGCCGACGGCGAGCTCGCTGTCGAGCCCTAGCTGTCCCAAACCTTGTATTAGTAGATTATGCACGTTATGGTGGTCGCGTTGATCCATGTCCCGTCGCCGGAAACCTCACTGCCGGCGAGCAATCGCCGGTCAAAGCCAGCGGCGACGAGGTCAGCGCCGGGGTCACTGTGCTGACCCCGGGGGCCCACCTGTCAGCTGCGCGACGCCTGCACGCCCGCGCTGGGCCAGACCAGGCCGAGCTGGGCCGAAGCGGGCCGAATTTGGTCCGGGCGAGTCTTTTCTATTTTTTCTATTTTTATTTATTTATTAAATTAATGAATAATATTGCAATTTGTTAATTTTGTAATAAAATAATTATAGCTCCAAAAATTATGATAAATATTTATGTAGCCTCTCTAATAGATGTAGTTTACATAAAAAATTTGAAACTTTGAATTTGAATAGTTTTTGTAGGAGATAAAATTGCTTTCTTTAATTGAAAAATAAACCTTCCATGATTTTTCTAGGACAAAATAATTATCCAAAAATCATGAAATTTATTTTGCTACTGTTTCATGCCATGATGGTCTTTCACAAAAAATTAGGAATTATTTGAAGAAGTTTATTTCTTTTATAATTATTGTTTAATTAATTAATTAGAAAAATACTTATTCCTTTAAGGTAATGACTTAGGAATTGTGTGACTTTAGGTTTGGTGATGTCCATGGGTCACTAAACATGATGATGATCCATGGCAAGTATTTTGATAATGAATTCTTAATTAACTTATTAATGCTAATTAAGTTGATTAATGAAGGTGATTAGGGTTAATGATGTTTGAATAGTGTTTTAGGGTTTGTTGGATTGTAACTTTTCTACGAAGGAAAGTTATACTTGATTTTTTAAATGTTATTTATCTTTATCAATGCATCATCACAATTTATCATAAGCATTGCATTGAGCATGTGTTATTATCACGTATAGTGAGTGAGAACTCAGAAGTGAAAGTCGAATTCCCGTCCGAGGAAGTTGCTGGACCGACTGAGGTTGAACTAGAAGTTAGTGAAGCTACTCCAGAATCTAACTTCTCTGCACGGCAAGCCTCGGTGCATTTAAACCTTTCCTTGAATTTTGAAAATTTTATCACTTGAGTTATTAAATGTTGCATTAAGTATTAGGGGGATAAAAGAATATTAATTACTGCATTACCAACCTTGATTATTGAAATATCATCCTTGATACCTATTAATGGTTTAACTAAAGTGTTTAGCTATACTTAGCCATGCTTGAACTTCGATAGAAGTCGAATGATGGTTCATCTTTTGCGAGATATAGGTTTATACTTTATCTTCTGGCCTGAGGGCAGTATATGAAAGTTTATGGAAATAATTTTGGTAATAAATTGAGTCCGGATGGGTAACTTGCTTTGGCAAAGGAGTCCCTAAGTAGTGTTTCCGTCTGTTGATGACCTAGGACCCGTCCGTTGTAGGCTTGCTTGGTTGAGACTTGCAACTGACCGCATACTCCGGTAAGCCTGATCATGGCTATTCCATCGTGAGAAAGGTTACTCGCGCACCGGGAGTGGAGAGATGGCGGGAGTGGGAGACCCTCGGGGGACGAGGTCTCAGGTTCAAGGGGTACCGTGCTCTCGGGTGGCGCGGAGCCATTCTGGCCATAGAGGATCCGTTGGAGGAAGGTTGACATATGTAGAATTCAGCTCTATATATGTCGTGTGGTTAAGGGATCCCCAGCTGGGTAAACCGATTCGAATTGCCATTGCTCCTCGGAAAAGAGACTCGATCAACTGCCCTGCATCATAGCAATAAGTGTAACTTGATAAAGAAATTGGTAAGGTTGGTTGATACATGCTTGACTTGAAAAAGAATTTACTTAGAGATTGGTTTAATTAATACTTAAGTGTTAAGAATTGAGAAAAGGATTTAGTAAAAGCTTTTCCATAAAAGACTTTGATTCTTGCTAAAGCCTTTCCTTGATATCCCCTCAATCTGTATTCCTGAGTCTTATTCCTTTTTTTGTCGGGTAAGTCTTACGGAGTACTTTTTGTACTCAGGGTTTGTTAAATCCCTATTGCAGGTGAAGTTCCTGAGCAGGTGTGCTATGGCCCCTACTGCATGACAGTCTTTCCAGTAGACGCTGATGAGTGATATGGTTGACCCTTGGGCAGGGTCTTACTTTGAAAGTTGGGCGTACTATAATACTAATGCTACTCCACTACTACGGTTTGTAATAACTTATACTTATGGTTTGTAAGTTAAGACAACTGGTTTGTAAATTAAGTTATTGTAATCCTTCCGCTTTTACTCTGATGTATATTATTTATTGTAAAACTATTGTAATACTACAATGTCTCAGATGATGATTGATTCTGCTCGGAGAATCGTGGATGATTCAGGCTTCGACCCGACAGACTTCTTGGGTAATGGGCCACATGCATAGCCGTCGGAGGTCCTTATGACAATAACATGTGTGTGGGCCATATTACTTAGGAGGTTCTGCCACAGAGACCGAGTCAGACAACGGGCAGCAAAATAACGAAGGAAAAAAATTGATGCAGAAATTTTTCTCGTTTTACTATTAGGTATATAGATTAATCACGCACAGTCACCAAGAAGGGTTAGAAAGAGCTTAAATAAGGCTAGAGAAGGATTGTAAATGTTCATAATATCAACAACCTCACCAGGAGGCATAGGGTGGGTGTATATGGCTGCCACACAAAAACTAACCGTTGTATTTTAAAAACTAGTCGTTAGGTCTGTAGGGTGCGGCACTGCCTCTAACATACGTGGCACTGCCGCAGCTCCTAGAAACAACACATGCCACCTCATGAAAACGCCATAATTAAGTTTTTACTCCAAACTCCATTTTTAGTGATCTTGGACTTTCTAGAAAGCTTGTTTCAAGGGCTATCCAACCCAACATATAGAATAGTCCAAGATCTACAAGTGCAGATGTTTTTCTAAGTTCATTTAGTTTGAGCACTTAACACTTGTCTACAATTCATATTGCATCCCCTTGATATAACGACATACCTATACTCAAGATCAACATATATAACCATTTCAAAAATCTTAAGTCTTCAAAGCCTTCATATGTCATTTCTTCTTGATATTACTTCATAAAGGTTTGCAATCTGCATTACCTCATCTCTTTGAGCAAACATACCTTGAGAATTTGACTTTCAACACATGAGTTCAACTTCATGGCTTCAAGACCCTTACACTAATGATTTGATCCTCAACATAATATGAATCCTCATAGCTTGATTAGTTCCTCAACTCAATGCAGGTATTCTTTTCTTCACCTTAGCTATGATACCTTAGTCCTCAAGCCATCGCTTTCCCTTCACCTTCACTTAGTACCACGAAACCCTTTCCATGTTATCTTCACCTTATCAAGCCATACTCAAGACTCACATCATATTAAGCTTTTACTAAAAACATTTCTTAAATATTGTAGTCCTTGCTTCAATATCAACTAGGTATGAACGTTGAGATCAATCAAGCTTGAGTTTGACTCACATAGAGACACATATGGATCAATGTCAATATGGCCAAGTTCACGATTCTTTGACTATATATATCCTCTTCATTTTGGTTGACACTCCTCATATTCACTTCAATCTCCATCTTCATTCTTCTAGATTGATCATGTTAATGCAAAGCGATTTCCAAATCTTTATCCATACAAGCAAACCAATATATTGTTTCCATAATCTTCCAACAAACAATACACAATTTAACCTATCAACACTATGTGGCACATCATCAAGTTTGCCTACTTGTTGAACCTTGGATATACTTGTGCAATAGAATCAATTTCCTGTTTAACAATTAGGGTCTATTTAGATCCCTGGAATTCCTAGAATTAAATTTGTTGTATAAACTATAGTTGTGAATGAAGAATTTAAGATTATGTAACTTTCCAAAGTTCACATATAAGCCTATCTCAAATTCACAGAGTGAGAGATGGGAATGGATTCCATAGACCTTAATTAATTGCTTTTATATATTCTTCTTCAATAACTATAGCTTACACAAAGAATTCAATTCTAAGAATTCTAGGGAGGCAAATGGGCCCATATGAAACTTATTAGACCTTTAGTTATGCCATCAAACACTTTCTTGCCATTAGTATGTTTTGCCCTCGCCTTAATTATCTTCAACACCAAGGGTGGAAATGAGTCCAGACACAATGAACTCCTACCTTATATGCTTTAAAGAAGTGGCAAAGCCTAACCAAAGTAGGTGGTGGTGACTTAGTGATAATATCGCCAACTAAAACTTGGTAGGTAACTCAGATTCATTGTTACGAAGCACTTTAGCCAACATCTATATCTCCTGAGCCTGTTCTACTATAGATTAGTCATCATTGACCATCTTATGTAGTGTTATACAACCGGTCCATGATGTACAACTCACTGCTAACAGCAAAGACCCTGAACTTGGCCTCAAGTGCGTCCCACATATCCTTACTTGTAGGCAAGTCCGTGCACACCTCACTATGTTATTTGCCAATATACTATCAAATTTTTGTGGTGTTGAATATTTAGTCATTTAAGACATGCTTTAATCTAAAAATAGGACACAAAACATGACACAAATGGGCATGATCTCATTCCATTCATCACGTATGAAAGGTCATGGTGTAGTGACTTCCACTTAGCACATATTATAGGTCTTTGGAATTCTTTGATTAATTGTTAGACTAATTACATGCCTGGAGCCCCTTAATGCAACAAATTGTTATGACCTACAAAGATCTTGAATCTCACAACTAAAAGACAAATCGGTTGTTCGATTCTTATAGCCTCTTGACACATTGGAGTAGTGCTATAATACCAGAGTTTAGAGAGAGAAAGTGAGAGTTCTTATGTGCCTTATTACTGTGTCCACTTGTAAAAATATAGCCTCTAAATGTTGCCGTGAGCCGTGAGGATATCATTCTCCACCTCATAACTGAGTGATGTCATCAACTTTACTATCCATTATGGAATATTTATTTTCCTCGTGTGCACCCAAGAAAATTTGGTAGCACGAGGTTACGTGCTCAAGCCTTTTACGTGTATGCCATTAAAAAAAGTTGCTATACTCGCTGAAGCCACTGAAAAGTTTAAACTCTCATCTACGTCCAAGTTCAGAGAATTTTTC
>DXKC01059026.1:0-11262 GCA_031170775.1 Cymbopogon citratus
CCCCCCCCCCAACCCGATGGTCCGACTATTGCCACCCTGGGTACGACAAGGCCTCGGGATTAACCCGGTCGAGACCAGGTGTCACACCCGGTCCAGTTTGGAGTTTGGCCCATAGTGGCCCATGTGGATGTTGTGGAGAGTTTAGTCCCACCTTGATTGTTCAAAGTGGGATAGACAACATATAAGGCTTCTATAGTCCATCCCACCATCCTCGGGTTAATCCTTTTACGCGAAGCGAGGACGAAAGCGTAAGTGGGATGGGTGGTAGGTGTGGTTCGCTCAACGTGCAGAGTGGATCTGAGCCGTTTGGACTCTGGGGCATTACAAATGGTATCAGAGCCGACCTTTGCGGCCACAGGCGCGTGCGTGCCAGGGGTTGCGGACATGGTAGGTTCATTGCACGTGTAGGCTCTGCGGGGCGCACGGCATGGCACATATGCCGACCTTGGGCACACGGTCGCATGTGCTAAGAGGGGAACGTTCTTCGTCTTGTTTGCCCGATTGTGGGTGTGTTGGGCTCGATGAGGACGTCGAGTTCTTTGAGGGGGGTGTATGTCGCACCCGGCCCAGTTTGGAGTTTGGCCCATAGTGGCCCATTTGGATGTTGTGGAGAGTTTAGTCCTACCTTGGTTGTTCAAAGTGGGATAGACCAACATATAAGGCTTCTAAGTCCATCCCACCATCCTCGGGTTAATCCTTTTATGCGAAACGAGGACGAAAGCGTAGTTGGGATGTGTGGTAGGTGTGGTTCGCTCAACGTGCAGAGTGGATCTGAGCTGTTTGGACTCTAGGGTGTTACACCAGGACTCGCCGGTACGCGGCTACCATGGTCACACCTGTACTACGACACAGAAGAAATGTGATACGCCCTAACGAATGATTACATCCGGTACATTTGTACACCTAACGCCATGCGACTGTCAAAGCTACAGGACTCGAACACCCCAACAGAAGCCACCATGCCTGCCCCTGCACTCTTCCCTGGCTATAAAAAGGCGTAGCCGTCCATGATGAAAGCGGGCGAACACACAAGACACAAGAACCTCCGAGCATAAGTCCTGTGTGATCAACATCTCAAGCAATACACATTCGAGTTCCTGTTTTCACCTTTGAGACTCGGGATCTCATCCCTCTTCCTACTACGAGCACTTCGGTGCAAGATAATACAAGATATCCTCCCTTTGGACAGAGAGCCTTCTTTACCCGAACTAATATAAACCCTTGTGTTCATCTCGCATTAACCATCAGGACATAGCACGTAGCAATATAAATTCACTAGCCGGTGTTAGAGCCCACGGTTTGAAACACCGACACATAGCTTGATGCTTCTCCTCCAAAATTCATATAAATCTGCAATAGAAACATGAAATAACTATAAGAACATTGTCAATTTACCGACATTCAAATTTTTTATAGAAAAAAAATTACATACTTTATGCACTTTTCAGCATGTTCATCTAATCAGCCAGGGTTATTGATTATTATATAACTAAAGCTAATTTTCTATTACTACAAAACAGAACATTGACAAGGGCAGCCGTGGACAAAATAAAGAGGAGTTGGCTTAAATTGATGAAAACGACAAGTGCAAACTAATTAATCTGGACATCAAGTACCAGTTTTTTTTAAACAAGGCAACCATGTGCAACTAATCAACTAATTAGCTAATCAGAAATAAAAAACAGCAGGTACAATCAGCAGTAGCAGCAGAAAGGAGGTGACTAAAGAAGACACATAGAGAGAGAAAGAGAGATACAAGCATTAGTAGCAGCAGACATCAACAGCAAGCAAAGAGAAAAGCACAAACAAAGACACACATGCACCCAAAAATCAGATGGCAGAGCTAAAAAAATAAAATCAACTGAGGTCAACTAAATTGGCCAAGATATCTCAAATATAATCAACTAAATTAGGCTTAACAATTCAAAAAAAAATCCCTCAGCAACAGCGGCCACAAATGCAGCTGCACCATCAGCCACAGCAACACCCACAAGTGCAATTCCATTCACAGACTCAACTAAATTGGCCATGACATCTCAAATAATAGCAGTCTTCATATTGACATATTTCTAGCACACTAATACACACATATGTACAGAGAAGAATAAAGTAACAAAGAGACTAAGTAAGACACTAACTTGTCAGGTAGTCCAGATAGTTATTGAACAGGTCAAACTCCCATGAACTCACTGCACAAGCCAAGATATAAGGAAAAAAATTGCGAGAGTCTACAATAATTAAGAAGCATTGACGGGACTGAAATCCTTCACCTCAGATTTCGGTGTGCATAATACCCTCAGTATCTAATCAGTGGACAAATTATTTTCTAGTTCGTCGTAAGACCAATCTCAGTGGAGGTTTCATCAGAGTTTCATGGCATTAAATATGCTGATGTGGCACCGTATTAATAAAGAGAGAGGTGATAAGAGTTTCATAGGAACAGAGAGAGTTTCATCCCCATAAACCTCTTATGCATTGTTTCCAAAAAAAATAAATGTGTTGGAAACCGTGTGATGAAATCTCCATTGAGACTGGCCTAATACGCTTAGTGAACAATTATTTCCCAATTAGTCATAATACGTTCAATATCTAAAATGTTGCATAGTATGTTTAAAGCTCTGTCATTTCTGCGAAGGTGCAAAAACAAATGCAACCTTGTTATTTCGGAATGCCAAGAAAGTGAATGATAGCTTCTTCGCTATGTCCAGATGCTTTTTTGTCTGATACTGATTAACTTGCCGATATGGTCTAGACATGTTTGAGCGAAATGGTGCTAGTAATAAAGAGTTGCTTTTAAAACGATGATGAAGGAACTCCTGAAAAATATGACGAAGATGAAAGGGGTGAGATGGCCGAAATGTATTGCTCTCGTGAAAAGTTCGAGCCAAGCACGATGGGCGCCATTGTTGTTCTATGCCTAAACCATAGAAACTCTTGGCCAAAACTTGAACAACCAAATATGTAGAGTAGTAGAAAATAATTACAACATGGACGAATACGAGATATATTAATCTGATCTCCTTCCACTGCAAGAAATGTGTCATCTTATGACATTTATGCCATGAAATGTCACTAAATCGATTACTTTATGACATTTGTTTTTGAGCTAGTTCAACTTAGTGACATTAATCAATTAACGTCATAAAAAATGTCTTAGAGCTTTAGATCGATATATTGTGACAATATTTACGATGCCATAAGGACCAATTTGGGTTATAAATGTATGGCAAGAAATAGTGTGTCACACATTATTTTATTAAACCTTTTGAACATTGTTATGTAATGTGACATAAAGGATTGCACGTCACAAAAAACATCTTGGAGATAGGCACAACATGACTTATGGCATATTGGATGACAACGTTAACACATTGGACAAATATTACGCATGGTTTTTTGTGTTAGTTGAAACAAATTCAAAATTAAATTATGTGCACTCCTACTAAGTTTGAAACAAAATTACGTAGAAACATATTTAGAGTATATGTGTGTATGTAAAAGTTATATGTGAAAAATGATCACTACTCCCCCTCCCATAGAGAGTGTCCTTTTTGACTTTTGATACCAGATTTGACTATTTGTTTTATTAAAAAATTCCAATCATAAAACTAATTAATTATTATTAATGTATCTCAAATGATAAAATAAGTCTTACTTAAAAAATGATAAAATAAGTCATAACAAAATTAAATAATATTTGTTCAAAATATATCAGTAACAACATCAGATGGTCTATTGCTCAACAAATTTTCCATTAGTATGCTGTATTTGGGCCCTTGACGCGGTAATTTTGGCCCAAAATCACCTAAACCCTAGATCACCCCACAGACTCGATACACGGCAACTCTATCCAAATCCCATTCACATGCGCGCTGCCTCCACACTTTGCCGGCTGCCTGCCCTGCCCTGCCCACATCCCCGCCGGCGGCCAGGCGCTCCTAGACGCCGACCGCGGCCCGCCCGCTGTCACCCGGCCCTCTGCTCCCGTTGCCCCCTCCACACGCGCCGCCTCCACACCCCGTCGCCTGCCCCCGCCTGCCACATAGTCCGGCTGTCCGCCCCACCGCCCGGCCACCCCACCGCACGGCTGCCCTCTTTCCAGCACCCCATCCTTGGCCGTCCTCGTCTCTTTGTCTTGGCCAGCGCCTCCCACATGCATGGAGGATCTACATCACTGGATCCACACATGGGCGAGCGGTGGTGACTTCTCCTCTAGGTGCACCAGACGAGCTAGCAACGTGGCTTCTCCTCCAGGTTGGGAGAGGCGGATGTCCCGGTGCGTAGTCCCTCTCCTCCAGCATATCCTAGATCCGGTGGGTGTGTAGGTCATGCTTGTCACTGACGAGGCAGGGCTGCCCCATCTCTTTCCGACCTGCATAAGATCTTTGTTAGTCCTCTCTCTCTTGTGCTGGTACTCATGATTTTGCATGAGTGAGATTCGGATCTGGTGCTACAGAAAGAATCCTCCTAATTGCTTGTAGTTGATTTCTTATTATGCTCATCAATTGCGTGTGATTCAAAGCATGTGCGAGGACCATTGTTATGATCTGCAAACTCACTATTTAGTACCTGATATCTCTAGCTTGTTGCTTGGATGTAGTATATGTGCTCGATGTAGTATCACTGTCTCCCTGTTTGGGTTGGAGGAGATTTTTGAGCTGCAGCAATTTATTGTCCTCTTCATGTTTGTAGAGAAACCCAACTGGGATGGCTACTCACAACAATGAGCTGAAAATCATGATGAAAGCAATGGAGTAGCAAGCGCACATGGTAAGCTTATTGTAATACTTGTCTGCATTGTACGAAAATTTGTCTTGGTGCTGATGCGTTCCAGACTGGCTATTCCCAACCTATTTGCATCATCTATGTCATCCATCATCTATTCCTGCATCTGCCCTGTACAGTGCATCAGTAGCCTGACGGTGATGGGTGCTGGGCTGCTGGCCTTCCTCGTGCTCTTACCACTATCTTGTGACCATGATTAGCGCGATGTCATGTGGAGGATAATAGGATGTCAGGAACATTCAGACTACAAAGGAGACACTAATACAGCAGTGGAGCCAGCACTTAAACAATTTTAGTTTCTTTCAAAGATTTAGATTTATGTTGAGATCTGTAGTATGTTTCTGTCATCCTGTGTGAAGGCGACGTTGTGTGTGGTTGGTGGCGAGCTATGATGGATTCAGTGTTAGACAGAACACAACTGTTAAGATGATATCCTGCACTCTCCTCTGTCTAGGCTGTGACAGCAAGAGAGGACATTGGTTTTGGATAATTCATTTTGATAGGATTGCTAGCTCTGATTTTAGATAACTTCACAACAGGAACATACATTCTGTTTGTACATACATGACTATCGTGCCTTGGGATTCATCAGGATTTCTGCAATTTTAGGACATACATTCGATGATTTATACTATGCTATAAAGTCAGATCATACAAGAAAATTATTTCTCACTTCGGTTCTCGACTTCTTGTGCAGAAGAAGAGATCAAGAAGCAGTGACCAAAGAAAGGTTGCATCTGTTGTTTGCTCCTGCTACTGGTGCTACAAACAAGAGACCCAGGGTGAATGATTTTCTCTGTTTTAGTGTCACTAAGACGTTTTGAACTGCTTATTAACTATGGATCAGTGAGGCACTTCGATTAGTAGTAACTTTACTAGACTGTGGTACTAAAACTACACATGTTCGTTCTGTCAACCAAGCTCACCTTGTAACCTTCTGTTGATCTAGTTGCTGAGTCACCTTGTAAGTACACATGATTTAAGGCGTACACATGATTTATTACTAAGTTTTCCTTGCCCAGTCCAGCACCACATGTTAATTACCACATGTTAATTATTTTTGTTCTAATCTGTAACTCTCTCTTGAAGGGGAAAAGAAATACTATTTTGTTATGTGTACTGAGAATTACTAAGTGAGTAGCTGCTGTACTTTTTTTTTGCTATGACACTCATTGCACACTTCGTATCATGCTAACGGTTCTCTAGAACTTCGGTCTCATGTATGTCTGTTTTTGTCAGCACCACTCAATGAAATGGCTAGCACAGAGGAGGCGGTAACTAGTTACAATAGGATCAGAGACACCAAGAAAAACTGGACGCCAGCACAGGCTCAACTATAAGTTTGTTGACTAAGGTCACTTGTGAGATTTCCATGTGTTTATTTTATCTGAGACAACTTTGTGACTAAGGTCACTTGTTGAACTATTAGTTTGGTGCTCGTGATGAATGTAAGAAATATGTTGATGTATGATTTGTGAACAAATTGGATTGTTTATTAATGGAATGTATTGTTGGGCCTACAAATTTTGATCGTTTTTGCTGATCCACGGGATATGTGATGTTTTGGATCATGCCAAATCAATGGGCCAACCTACTTGACAAGGTCTAAGAACTTGTGACATAGAAGCATATGTCATAAACGTTTATGACATCCAAAATTGATGTCATAATGTTATGACAAGAGCAGTTAAATGCCATAAGTTGTCATTATAGACGCTCATCTTTTGACATTTGATTTTCGTCAACTTGGTGTCATAAAAGGTGATTTGTGACTTATTTTGCATGTATTATGACATATATCAAATGTCAAAAGATGGCACATTTCTTGTAGTGTTCAAACTCAGGGATCCCCTTTACAACCCCATTGGGGGGCAATATTTATACACGTCCGCAGGCTTTTACATATCCATTCTACCCTTTCAGGTGTCATTTATTCTAGGAATATTCTCCCGACAATGAGGGCAACACCGTCTTTGAGCTCTCGATGCTTCCGACCTCCGTTCCAACTCCCCACCTGTCGTTTCCTCCAATTTAGCATCTACTTGTCGAGGAAAACATGTCTTATGAAAGAGGCTATTAGTCAATACAAAACATGCCAAAGGCAGAATGCCGAAGGACGAAGGCAACGACGAATGCGACGCCGAAGGCAGAATGCTGAAGGGCAAGGGCGACAACAAATGTCGACGCCGAAGGGCGAGTCCTGACAATGAATGTCGATGTCGAATGCAGAACGCCGAAGGGTGAAGGCAATGACGAAAGTCGACGCCGAAGGCAGAATGCCGAAGGGCTTCTGACGCCGAAGGGCGGCGACGAATGTCAACGCCAAAGGCAGAATACCGAATGGCGAGGCCCGATGACGAATGTCGACGCCGAAGGCCGATGCCGAAAGGCTTTGGCGATGAAGGTTGATGCCGAAGGCAAATTTGGAAGGCTTCCGACGCCGAAGGCAGAATGCCGAAGGGCAACACCTAACGACGAAGCGATCTTCATTGCAGACATATCCCAAATGAGCCTTTAGACGGCTTGTGGCCTAAGAAAGTGACGAAATGGGTGGAACAGGGTGTCCACTTCCTGTTGTGCCCCCAACAAGAGATTTCTTATGATTAATTGATGGATCTTTTAATGAGATTTTGGGGGTTGGAAGCACTGGTGCTGTCATCAGAGATGCCTTGGGTGGTTTCATTGCAGCATCTTGTAGCTATATCTCTCATGTGCTAGACGCAACTATGGCGGAGCATTGAGAGATGGGCTCCTACTGGCCCAGCAGATTAATTGGTACCAATCGGGTGCAAATCGAGCTATTGTATGGAGGTGTTGGTACAATGAGTGCCGGAGGTTTCTCAGCTACGACATCGACGGCAATCTATGATGAAATTTGTCTACTTTGGGAAGATTTTGCCGCAATATCTATTAGCCATTATAATAGAGAGTGTAATTGTGTAGCTCATGAGCTGGCTAGGCAAGCAATGTTAGACAAAAGCTCTCATGTTTAGATAAATGACCCCCCTTCATCTATTCGTCATTTACTTGTAAACGATGTCACTATCTTCTCGAATCAATAAAGCTTGTCGAAGGGCTTAACCTAAAAAAAAGTTGGTCCGTGTAACCAAGTATCATCTTAAGAGATGACAATGCCATTTTTGGGTTGCTTCCGGACACAGCTACAAAACTAGCAATACAAACCTAATCATGTTAAGTTTTTGGGATGTGCCTGAAATATAGTTTGTGTTCAGGCGACAGCTCCCAGCCATCGGATCACATCTGAACCAGATAAAAACACACCACCGAGATCTAGCAACCAACGGATGACAACGTCGCCTGCACGAGGCACCAAAACCAGGCGACTGAACTATAGGAAATGTGTAAGTTTTTCTATTCTTTATTAAGGAATAACTTTCTTTTTTCCCGCTAGAAATCTTGCCTGATTTTCAGCTGAATGAGCTTTTTTGAGATGGTGACCGTTCCATCTGGCTTGAGCCGCATGGATGGCACAAAGCCTAGAATATTCCCTTCACACTTAGAGGTCGTTGTCCACCATTTTTTTTCTTGTCTCACTCCGTTTGATTACCACTAGTCCACTATCTCTACGCCACGAGCCTAAACGACGTCTGGTTCGCTGGAGTGTTTCTGAATGACTTATTTTGGCTGATGCTGGTTTCTTATGAGAGAAAAATGTTGTTGAATAGCTGGTAGGTGCTGGTACATTAAGCGAATAGGCCACGAGAATGGGTCCCGACCAGTAGAGAAACAATTGAATATGTCTATATACAGGTTTGCGGTTTGCATTTCTACCTATCAGAGCAATCGTCGTACCAATGTCATGCATACTGCAACGCGCTTCCGTCATCTTCAAACTTCTGCTGCCGCTTGTCCTAGCTAACTCATAGCAAAACTTGCAGGTAAATTAGCCTTGTTGGAGTTTTTATCTGTGTTTATGTGCATATTAGTTGCTCTTGCTCCCCTTCCTTGGAATATATAGATTACTTTGGTTCATTGTAACTAACAGTAACTCTATTTCTACTTAGTGAAACACATAAGAACACATTCGTGAAAAAGAAAAAAAATTGTTGTCTCCTTTAACACACAGGAGCCAAGCATAATTCAGTAACATTGGTAATTGTTCCCTAATATTAAAAAAAATATTTTGTTTAGATCAGAGTTGACATCAAACAATGCCTTTTCTTTGTGATATATATGACAACGACATTACAAAAGTCATCAATATTTGTCAATAAATTAGAATAGAGTATATATATTTTTTAAAAATTTGTGACTGAAAATTTATTTTATCAATACTAGGGGACATTGATTGACTGGGAAGTAATTTTGGATAAAAACCGTAATAATATCAGAGTTTGTGATAAAACCAGTGTTTTAAAAAACGTTTTAAAACTTCGTTTAATCTCGTTTAAACGTTGAACGGTGGCCTAGCGTTGCGTTTAATCACAGTGTCGTTTAATCATAACACATGACACGTTTAATTATGTTTAATCTATGTTTAATCACAAAAAACTCTAAACCATAGGCAAGCGTTCGCCTAGCGTCTAGCGTTTTTTAAAACCTTGGATAAGTCTAATGTCATGGTGCAGGAAAACTGGGTTGGTCCGGCCCAGAAGCACCACAACGCAGAGGGGGCTGTGCTGCGCTAGCAATCAAGGATTGCCTGTTCGGTCTAGTAGTTTTTAAGGAATTTTGAATATAATGTTAAATTTTATAAACTTTGATCAATAGTGTAGTTAAAAATTGTAAACTATTGTAATATAACTTGATAAATGAAATATAATATCTAATAATTACAAGTTTATAATAGTAAATAATATAATATAAAATATATATAAATAGCTAAAACATAATTTAGGAGATGTCTTATAAATTGAACAGGAAGAAGTAGAATGTTAGTAGTATATAGATGAGTAAAAGATTCAGGATTAATAATCACCATCGTGATAGAAAATAACATTGAGCATCCATTGGAAAAAACTACTGGTAGCAAATCCAAAAGTATCCTTCCATATTAAAGAAATAGGAATTTCGTAAAAAATCACTAACAATTCAATATAAGTCTTCAAATATTTCCATTTTATATTCTGGTTCCTCGCTATCAAACATAGATTGCGGAGGCGGCTTGTAAAGTTTCTAATGAAATGTAGAAAAGCTGTTAGTGTTAGAGCGTGAAGAGAGATAGAGTGTGTGATCTTATTCAAATAGCTCTTCACCAAGGATTTAAAGAGTGAGTTTTCAGAGAAGAAATAAGGCGAAATAGCCAATCTCATCCCTAAACTATTGGCCGAGGCTCATTCTAGTCCCTCAACTTTCAAAACGTCCAGTTTAGTCCCTGAACTTTTCAATTGTGCATCAATCTCGTTCCTCTCCAATAACTACTTGCCACGTGGCCAGGAGCACATGCCAAAAGACATTGCTGCCCCCTCCTCCCATCATATAATGCTTAAACGACTGCTCATTAGGTGCTTTTGCAATCTTCCAAAACCTCTTTTGCTTTTGGTACTCTTGTAGCCTATGTTTCTTTCTTCAGTTTGCATAGATGCGTCGTGCACACATCTTATGCTCAACCAATGAAAACAGCGAAGATACTGCTGAGCAGCCCCTGCAAAAAATAGGACAAACATTTAAACGGTGGGAAGGAGGGGCACTGTAACAGAACCGCCCAATTTATAGGAAATTAACTAAAGAAAACAATCACCGACATGATTGTTCTCCGTACTTAACATCCAATAAATCCGGTAGTCCGTGAAATCTCGAAGGATTTCAAACTTTTTCACAATTACAGTTAAGGATCATAATAATTCAGCGGGTTACCATTCATAAGTCACATCCATTCGAATATAATTTAACAAAAGTATCGGAGTGCGAACTTAAAAGGAGTTATTACGTAATATAGTTTTGTAACTAATTCTGTAGCGGAAGTTTTCCCACATATTGTTAAAATACAAGTGCCAATATAATAGTCATTACCCATCAAAAGCAGAAGACGAGATATTGAATGACCTTGCCCATGGTCTGAATATCATTCTCAACGGGGTATAGATAGATGACACACCAACATGCATCACTTTAACATCTGCAAAAACAACATGGAATAGAACCCTGAGTATAAGAAGGTACTTAACAAGACTTACCCGACATAAACTAAAATAAAATGACTCCAAGGATCATGAAGGCTTTATGGTGGGTTGGCCGACCTTTTGCCAAAACTTGCATTTTCCTATTTTCTACCATTAGTGAATATCAATATTAATTTATTATACTATTTACTAATTAATGAACTATCCTTATAACATTCATAAAGGAGGATCAACCAATAGGTGATTTAAAACCAACTTTCCAAATGTGCCGAAGCAAATCATCCTGTCGATCTCAGCACATTTAGGGGTTTATAGTGGTGAGATCGCCCATGTCAAGTGTCCACTAACCAGGGACGATGGCGATTCGAATCGAATTCCAACTCAGCTGAGGGGG
>DXKC01059054.1:0-15110 GCA_031170775.1 Cymbopogon citratus
CAGCCACTGCCTCCGGCCACCAACGTACGTGATGATTTAAAAATCTGAAGTCCAAAAGTGTCTCCTCTGCTCCCCTGCAACTGCAACTGCGTACAAATCTTTTCAATTTCTGAATCCCAATCGTCATGCCACCATGCGTGACTGGCCGTCTTCCTCTTCAGTGTGCACATGTTCTCCCTTCCTCACATGATTATAAATTCTCTTCATATGTGTAAGTTACGGTGGTGATCAGAACATATCTCCAATGGGTCTCAGCTCATGTGATCTCTTAGGCTAATAATCATCCTCTTCTTTTCAGGTGCGCCGGTGCTATCAGAATGCATATGCGGTCACCACGCTCACTATTCGGCATGCATCCCTTCGTTTTTGGCTGTTCATGGTAAGCAGTCAGATTACTTTGGATTACACATGTGTGTTTGCTACAAGGAGAGATCAAACTAGAGAGATCAGTAGAGACATTAGGATTCATTCCTTTTTGTATGATGGAACAGCCGTATTTGCTCTTCAGTCTCCGCCTCTATTTTCACCTCTCAAGTTTATGGATGCTGATTAGAATAGTAACTATTGGAGCTTCTAGAAATTTATCTATAGTACCTCATCTTCGTATCCCACAATAATGCATGGCAGAACGCCTTTGTTGTAAATTGGATCACGAGTATTCTTTTTTCTTGACAGAACGATCACGAGTATTTTCATCGATGTACATAGGATATCCTTCATTTTCCCAACGCCTCCTGTTAGCTTCTTTTTTCCTTTTATGAATCTGGTTCTTTATTAGCAGGACGGCTACATAACTTCGGTTGTTACAACTAGAAATTAAGTTCCTCTCAAAAAAACATATACCAGTCTGTTTTTCCTGCAAGATGCAAAAAAATAAAATAAATATGTTGATATAGTTAAATGGTGTTCTTATTTACTATAGTCGTCGTAAGATTAATATCTATTTCTATTCGTATTTTCTCTTGCATACCCGCGGCAACGCGCGAGGAATCGTCCTAGTATTTGTAGGAGCACGCCCCCCATACGGCTTGGGCGCTTAAGAAGCCGAGCAGTCGTGCTAAGATCCACGGTGTGGGAGTAAAAAAGGCTGGTTAGCTTATGGTTCTAATAAAGAATTCCTAAAAATATTGCGACTCGGCCCATCGAGTTGAATCCACACGTTCGCTTAGCCCGCTAAGACTATATTAGCTCCAAGTCCGAGATCACGCACCGTCTCGGCTTTCACCCTTTATGAAGCGGTGCACATGCCTAAACTCTAAAGCACTCTGTTCCGTTATATATCCGTGGCCTTTTGGGCAAATATGTTGGAAGATTTTAGATCAAAATTATTACTTATTAGTTATTTGCTTCACTGGTTCACTTATTTGTTCTCATTTTCTTGAACCTGCTTACAGCAAGGACCTGTTCAGCACTTCTGCAGACACAGCAATGTCCGTTGTTCATTTGGCAATCGAGATACCACAAGGTATTCCCATCGACGTCATTGTAGTAGTTGTTTGACGGGATAAACCTTCTAGTTTTTATATATAAAAACCATGGTGTTATTATATTAAAATTGTAATAGTATTTTCTGAGTTTGGATTATATATTCTAAAAAAAAAGGTTTTGCTAAGCACATATGTCATGTGCCCACGCCTGGGCGGCAACGTCTGTTGAGGACGGACGATTTTAATTGGTTTTTGGGCTGCAACGCGCACATATCATGCAAGGTTCGAACAACACGATTACGTGTGTCTATATACGTGTCTTCACAAAATGACCAACATAAACGCAAATACAGACCGGCTAAATGGGAAGTTTTGTGCCAACCGAAAGATCAGGATGGCTTAGGTATTTAAAATCTGGATATACAAAACAAATGCCTTCTAAGCAAATGGTTGTTTAAATTATTGAATGAGGAAGGGATGTGGCAGGAACTAATACGAAACAAATATATTAAGGACAAAACCCTAGGAAGCTGTAGAAAAAACCAACTGACTCTTACTTTTGGAAGAGCTTGATGAACATCAAAGGTACGTTTATGGAATTTGGATCGTTTAAAGTTTGGGACGGTTCTCAAACCAGATTCTGATGGGATACCTGGTTGGGATATAGGCCTCTTAAAGAAAAGTTCCACTCGTTGTTTAATATAGTCAGACGGAAGCAAGATTCTATAGCCCAAGTGCTCAGTTTGAATCCATTGAATATTTTGTTTCGCCGAAACTTAGTGGGTCCAAACCTGATGGCTTGGAATAGAACAGTAGCTTCCCTGCATGACTTAAACCTATTGAACCAATGAGATACTTTTGTTTGGAGTTTGAATGCGTCTGGAAATTTTACGGTCAAATCCATGTATGCCGCGTTAATTAACAATGGTATTACAGTGTCACAGGAGTTATGACGGATCAAGGTACCTATGAAAATTAAAATATTTTTGTGGTACTTAAAAAAAGGTGTCACTCTAGCTAAGGATAACTTAGTTAGGCGTAACTGGCATGGTGACAGTAGCTATTGCTCGTGCCACCGCTAGAGACGATTCAACATCTTTTTTTAGATTGCGTGTATGCCAAATTTTTATGGCGCGCTGTGCATATGCTTTTTGGAATTCCTCCTCCTAGCAGCATAGAGGATATGTTTGTAAGGTGGTGTAAGGAAGGCACTAAGGAGTATAATTCATTGTTATTAACGGCGGCTGCAGCGCTTTGCTGGGCTATATGGCTAACAAGAAATGAAATGGTGTTTGATAAATGCAAACCTAAATCTTTTCTGCAGGTACTATTCAGAGGAACTCACTAGCTTAGGCAGTGGTCCAGACTACAGCGGCATGACAGCCGGAAGGAGCGCTTGATTGAGATTGCTCGACATTTAGAGGCGTCTGCTCTCCAGTTCTTTAGTTCTAATGGATTATCTTCGATTAGCATTGGTTTTGCTTAGATCAAACTTCTTTCCGTTTGTTGTAGCCATTGTTGGGGCTACTTTTGACACTCCAGATATCTCAGCTGTGTAAAGACGTTGTAATAATTGGCCTGATTCTATCTTTTGATAGATGAAGCCGGATATTTTTATATGCTTTATCTAAAAAAATATATGTGTCTTCATCGGGCACACCACCATCGGGCCTGCACGTCTTATGAATCGGTGTGCATCTGCATATCTCCACGGTACGGTACTAAAAAAAGGCTGCGCACGCCATTCACATTCAGATTGGATTTGTTCTCAGCTAGCTGGCTCCAGGAACGGATAGACAAATGACGGCCATTGCTCTAGCCATCACATCGACGACGCCGGATCAGATGTGTGTGATCGTTTGTGCTGTCGCGCGGTGGAACGAAACGTGAATGCACTCAATGACGAAGGAAAAAAAAGTCAGCCGGCGATGATGCCACCGGGGCCAGCTTACGGTGCTCGGCACGCTGGCGCAAGACACTGTGCAACCTCCCTTTTTTATGGCCTTGCCTATTTCTGATTGACTAACCACAATGTTCTTCAGAATAATTATCTGATTGCTCAGTCGCATTGTTGCTTTTTTTTTTTGTGACTGCCTAATCATAATGTACTTCAGAATAAATTTCTGCAATCAGTCACAATGTTGCTTTTAGAATAAATCGATGTCCATTTTGGAGATCCTGATGGCTAATTCAATAACCATTGCCTCCCCTGTGAAGCCCCGATGTATGAGTATGATTCAGTTGCTGTTATTTATAAAGAACAGGCATAATGATTAATATAGCTAGTTATTAATAATCATGTAACCGAGAGACTATCGCCAACCAAGTGTCTCTTAATATTTTTTTTACAGAGCTTTAAGACAATGTGATGAAGAAGTAAACAAATTAATCAATGAACAGATGTTTGTGTAGTACCAAACCATATATAGCCATTGTGGAAGAAATTTTCTTAAGTAAGATTTTCTTAAGAGATGCACCAGTGAAGATATGCTGCTATTTTTAATCTGTGAAGATCAAAACCAAATACGGTCAGCTCATCAACATGTGGCTTACAAGTGAAGCTGTGTGCCGCTTGTGCTGAATTCTGACATCTGGATGAGCATGCTTCCCATTTCAAATTTTAATACTGAAACGCTTGGGGTGAATGATTTTGGTGTCGGGTACTGCAAAATGTCGTATGAAGCATGGTGTTTGAGAAACTTGTTGGATTTGACCAATTATATTAGGGATAATAATCAGGGATTTTGGTGTTTCTGCCCCTACTCCAAAGTCCAATGATGATTTTACCCCTGTTATTTTAACTTTGTGATTTTGCACTTCATTACTAGCAGGTCAACACGATTTTGCCTATGGTCTTTGCGATTTTGCCCCTATTTGGATCGTGACTTGAGGTAAAATCGCATTAACTTGCTTGTAGGGAAGGACAAAATCACAAAGTTAAAAAAAACAAGGGCAAAATCATAAACACGCTTCAAAACAGGGGTAGAAACGCTTAAGCCCCATTATATTATTATTATTATTATTATTATTATTATTATTATTATTATTATTATTATTATTATTATTTTGTGATAATCGGTGACCTATCTATTACCTTTTTTTAGCAAAGACGATCTATTTATTACTTCTGATGATTCTTTTGAACGGGCTAGGCCCACATTACTCGATTGGGCTAAAACAATATTGGGCCTATGAAAAAAAAGCTATAATGATCATGTTGGGCCTTAATGAAAAAACGTCACGCCAATTTCTAGATGGGCCAAAAAAACATTTAGCCAATTGTAAATGAAAATAATAATGAAAAAAACCATGCTATATGGACTGAAAGTTAATTGCACGTCACATGCGCCATGTCATCATACACATGGCGATATTCTGTTCAATATGTTGTGATGAGTTTAGTCCTGTCACAAGTTGGTAATAGGAGAACTATTGTCACTGTATTAATGACAATGACAACATTCTTTGGTTGTCATAGAAACTGGTTAGTGATTATCTTTTGCGACGACGGTCAACTTCATCACTACAGGCAGTGGGTGACAGGAAACAGGTTGTCTTCATCATTATCTTAAGCCTAGATTTCTTGTAGTGACCACAAGCTTCTTGTGCATCGTAATAATGGATAAACAAGTATTATCCCACCCTCCTTGCATAACTCACAATAAAATACATAACCTTATTTCCTACGGAGTTATAAGTACTATAGAATTGACAGTTATTGCCAATTGAAGTGAGGCCCATCCTTTTTTCCCCAATTAAGCATAGACATTACCCTAGTCCTAGCCCGAGATAAATTGGTGGATGTCTAAGGGTATGTCTAGTTTAACTATGAGCCGTGCAAAAAGGTTGTTTGAGCTATGAGCTGTTGAAAGCTCTTTTAAGCTATGTGTTACGAAAAAGTTGTATGAGCCGTGAACTGTGCATATATATGAAGCTCTGCATAAGCCTAGATAAAGGTTAATGTAGGCAAGCGAACAAATCCGTAGGGGAGAGGAAGTGACGGATTTAAGAATCTAAAAAAAAATAGGGAAAGAAGATGTGATATGGAGATCTTCTAAAGCTGCTACATCCTTTATATTGCAAAGTTTTAATAATATGGAAGAAAATAAGATATCTGGTGGAGTTGCTCTCAATCCATTTGCTAGGATGGAAGACATCCTAGTAGGTCTTGATTAATGCCAGTCCCTTCTAAACACAATTTGGGACATATGGTGCCGGAGGAGCAGGATGTCTATTTGACAACATGGTAACTACTAACATGGCCTGCACTTAGCTTTCCTATTCAAACATAATTGGTTACTAAGTGCTTGTTCTTGTTTACAGGATTCAAATAGGAACGCTCTCCAACAATATGCTCGAGGTCCAAGTGATCGACATATTGTGCAAACGTACCATGGATCCAATTTTCAGTAGTAATTAAAGATCTTCCATTATGCATTATTATCTTCCATTATGCCATCGGTGCTACTCCGTCTAATTATTTTGAGGAGAAGGAAGAGTAGATGGTGACTCGCAGTTATACCAACCTGATGGTAAATAAATATCTAATTTTGTGATTAGACGAGAATCCAGATCATATCTATTGATATTGTTGGCAGTTGTAATCTAGGTGATGAATATTCAATGTAGTGTGCTTACCACTCCATAAATCCATCAAATGCAACCAGGTTCTTTGGAGTTCAGGTTCTGTTGTTGGCTTTGGCTGTTTTTTCTCCTTTACCAATGAAATTGTCTGTATAGACGCGTGTGTGCCTTACGTGCACATCCACAGATCCACTAGAAAGTAGAGCTTGCCTTGGGCTCCATATGTCATTGGTAGCAAGAGAGTTGTTACTAATCGATGTGCCCAAGCCAGCATCAACTAAAGAGAGATCCATTGGGGCACGGGGAACCAGACCTAGAAGTCCCCCACTCCATGGTGATCAAGTATGGTGGCACACATGCATGAGGATATAGCATTAGGTGGTAATAAGAAGGTCGTCGACGATGGATAATATAATTCAGACAAAAGATGACCTTGCTTGCTACTCTCTTAATTCCAAATTATAAGATGTTTTGGCTTTTCTGAGTACACAGCTTTTGCTATGAACTTATACGGTATGTATTGATTCATGGTAAAAGCAGTGTATCTAGAAAAGCCAAGACATTCTATAGTTTGAAATGGATGGAGTAGAACATATTGTATGTACCACTCAGACGTTCTCCGAGATAGCAAGCCGATGAAAAGCTCTTCCTTAGGGAGTCGGTGAAACTGGGACCTGCTTACATGGGAAAGCCGAGGAGCGCTCTCGTAGCCTTCAAAAGGCCCAGTTTACTTTAACAAAGGGCCCAGTTCTCATGTCTTGTGGTATGCCCTCTCCGTCCACAAAAAAACATGCAATTCTCGCTTATCAAGAAAATCAGTTTAAACTTTGACCGAAATTATATAAAAAAATACTAACATTATTTTATACAAAGTAAGTATCTTATATTAGTAATAGAATATAATTTCATAAGAAATTTATTTAGCGACATAAATGCTACTATTATTCACTATAATCTTAGTCAAATTTGAACTAATTTGACTGGCAAGAATCTCATAATTGCATTCTTTTGTGGACATCCGGAAGTATTAAATAAGTAGAGAATTTATAATGAAACAAATTTAATGTTATAGATGTTGGTGCATTCTATAAATTTGGTCGATGTTAACCAAATTTTTACTTAGGACAAAGTCCTAGTGAGTTATTATTTGGAATGAATGAGGTAGCAATAGTTCCTTAAAAAAACTATATTTAATTTAATCGTGGAACGGTTCTCCTTAATTATATTTTTTTTCTCTCTTTGCCATTTCTCTTTACTTTGTATGCAAATGAATTAGGATAGCCCGTTATTAGTCTTTATAGTTGTAAGATAGCCCGACTATCTGCGAAAGTACATTTTGCGCATTGAATAATAAGTCGCCCTAAACTCTAGAACAACTCAATTCTGTTGTATGTTATCGACGGCCTTTTGTGCAAATATGTTGAAAGATTTTATATAAAAATCATTACTTATCTCTTATTTGCTTCACTTATTTGTTCTCATTTTCTTGAACCTGTTTATACCTGTTTAGCAGACAGCAATGTCTCTCATCTTTATCTTTACTAGTATGAAAGTTGCCCCATGGCCTCTTATCTTGCCACGTGTTCGGCTATTCACAAAGCCACAGAAACGTGCACCACCTGAACTGAACAGTGTGCAAATGAACCACCGACTAGAGTTTCTGGAGTCTTCATCCTCTGACCCGAGCAGACGCCTCTCCATCACACAGTCCATCCTCCTGGGCTCCATCTAAAACACTCGAAGCTTCTCTGCACTGCCTGTAGATTCTTCTCATTCGGCCACATCGTCCCCAAATTCTCGGCGGAGCTCACACAGCTCGATATCCAAGCCATCCATATTTTACTTTCCATTGATTGTTCCTCCAGAGACATCAAGAAGGCCAAATCATGCTGCTTCGGCGGTGTCCTCCCGTGCGTTGCCAATTGCCATGGAGGAAGAAAGGCAAGGAGAAGACCAAACCACGCTGCCTCTAGGTGACCTTGATTTCTCCAGGTATAGTCAGGTCCACGGCCAGGTCCCGTCGCCGCCTTACAGACCGCCTCCACCTGACACCTGCCTAAACGGACCGCCTTCTGACTACTAACACCGCCGCTATCTGAACAGGACGAGCTCCACGTGCTCATGCTGTTACCGCCATGGCCCCATGGGCACGCCGGCCACCTGTTCGGCAAAATGCAGCAGGTTGCTTTTCACTCTGGAACTAGCAAGAGTCGAGAACCAGTGCTCCCTTCACCCTTGTCGTAGGACGGAGACCACACTCGAGAAACAAAAACATGCCACGATTTGCTGGCAAAGCTTCCTTGCCATTTCAAGTTTTCAACCCTCTCTTGTATACAAATGGTAAACATGATCGTGTGCAGATTAAGAGAAATATTTGCACATCGTTGGATATGCGTCAAATTGGAATTTATGTTTCATTGTTTTGAAAGATAGAAAGACTGAAAGACCAAAATTGCGATTCATTTTGCATACCAAATAAGCTCAAATCTGCCATGCAGGGGACTGATTGGCTATTTAACTGGAAGTTGACTCCAATGATTCTTTCTGTGTATCCTGCTATTATTAGGTTCTGTTGATCTTTACCTAAAATTCATTTTGAGTTGGCATTTTAAACAAGTTTACAGGTGTTCACAAAGGTAACTACCATTGAGCTGCAAATTTTAAAACTGTGACTCCTTGCTTGGATGTTTTTCCTCGAACGAGACTCCCTACTTGGATGTGAATAGACCTTGATACAGCCATTCAGGTTCCTGTTTATACATGTGAAGGCTCCATGTTGTCTCTGTTCCAGAGTTCTATTCGCTAAAGAGAATTGCATCACTACTGCAGATTTTGCCTCATCCTAAAATAGTATAAAAGTAATAAATACGTAATCAAACTGTCGAATATATCAACTCTCACTTTATTCCTCATAATATAATCTATATGATTGTACATAATAAAGCTATAAATATAGTTTGACTTTACTATCTGTTGCTATGTGTTCTCCTTGCTTATCAAAAACACATAAAAGCTACATTCTGACATAACAAAGTGGACTTCGACAGTAGATATGGCCCCAATTGGTAGCCGTTGAGGGCTACCCAACAAAATTTTTTATATATATGATTTGTTACATGGGCTTGTGCTGATTACACTTGCATTTGGCTTTTGTTCATTATACTGACAAATCTCACTAGAGGATAACTACATGTTATCCTCAAAACAAATATGCAGCAAAAAAAAGAAGTGGATATATTACAGTTTAATTGTTATTTATACTATATGAAAATATAGCTGATTCACCTTCAACATCTTTTTTCCCTATAAACCACCATCACTCATTCGGTCTTCTGCAGCTACCAAGTTCTAGGACATTGTTGCATCAGACCTTGTAATGCTACTCGATGAGCAATTTGCCTACATGCCTTCTCCAAGCAATGATAGGAGCAAACTATCTGCTGACACATCAGCCAAGTAGCCAACAATTCAATAAAAACCATGATAATCACACTGGTCAGATCCAAAGGAGCGCGGCAACGCCGCACCTGTTCTAGTATCGGTTGAATACTGCAATTAGGAAAAGGCATGTATCACTCGGAAACTATTGATTCTGCTATGAAGCTGTCAAAATTATAGAATTAGGATGAGACCCTAAATTCTGATGCAAGTCATCACCGTTGATGAAACAAGGGGATAGGATTAGGATGAAGAAAACAGTGGGCATGTTCATGCGGCAGTCGAGATAGCACATCGTATTCCCATCGACATCCTGTTTATTTAAATGCACTTTATTTTTAAAGTATTAGATTCAAAAAAGAGGACATGAAAAGTCTTCTTTTGAAACATTGTAGTAGTTTTGACGTGATAAACATTATAGTTTATATATATAATATGAAAACATGATATTATTTTTTTGAAAATTATAGTCTTTTCTGAGTTTGGGTATGATCGCAGCAATCACCAAAGCATCAGGTTGACACATTTCAAAAGCCACTGGTTTGAAGAGGTTGACCAAAAAACAAAAAACAAAAAGAGGGGGTTGCTAAGCACATATGTCATATGCCAGCGCCTGAACGGCGACGTCTGCTGATGACAGACGATTTTGATTCAAGGTATTGGGGGTTTGGTTTGCAACGTACACCTACCGTGCACGGTTCGAACAACACGAGTTAAACGTGTGTCTGTACATGTGTCTTCGTCGGGCACGCCTACCATCAGGCCTGCACGTCTTATTAATCCGTGTACATCTACCTGCCTCCACAGTACGGTACTTATTAATCCGTGTACATCTACCTGCCTCCACAGTACGGTACTAAAACAGGGCTGCGCGCGCGCATAGATTCAGTTCGTTCAGGTAGGGTTTGTTCTCAGCCACCTCCAGGGACGTATAAACAAATGACCAGCCATTGGTCGGTCTAGCGATCATATCGACGCCGGATGAGATGTGTGTGATCGTCTGTGCTGGCTGTCGTTTGCTACGCGCGGTGGAAACGAAACCTGACTGGGATCTTGCAACATGGCTAATAATCAACGAGCGAACAAGTTTGACGAGGGGGGCATCATTCAAGCAATTGTGACTACCCGGCCTGATTGTCTTTAGAAGGCACTGACATTAATTAAAAGCAAACTAGGATGTCTTCCATCCAAGCAAAGGGATTAAGAGCAACTCTATTAGATCTTTTAATTTCTTCCCTATTTTTAAAACTTTGGAATATAAAAAATGTAGCAGCTCTGGAAGATCTCTTATTATATCTTGTTTCCCTATATATTTAAAATCTCTTACAACCCCCACCTCGTCTCATCTAATTTCTTGTCTGCATTAACTTGTATTTAGGCTTATGCAGTGTAGTTTAATTTGCTAAGATCTGGTTGCCTGCGGAGCCTCTTATGCAGGCGAGCCTCTTATGCAGACTTGCACAGTGCTCAAAGCAGGCAAATGCATCATTACATAGTACGCCTGATTTTCCGTATTAGACAATGCCGATTTGCGAAAAAGCTGATGCGTACAAGAAAAAGTAAAATATTTTCATATTCTCTACGTCCAATATATAGAGCATATAAGGTGACTATATGCAATAAAATGTAAACCAATAAAAATAAAAACTTTATTCGACGTGGCTTGTCTATACGTGACAACAACCAACCACGAAGGCACTACGTACGTTTATTCTGCCTGCTTGCCGATGGTCGCCGCCCTTCCTTTGCCGCTCACCGCTCGCACGGGCATGCAGCTGCCTGCTATGGCGCGTCGCAAGCAGGAGCTGGAAGCCCAGAAGATGTGCACCGTCCTTAAGTCGCCAACCCGACCATCCTCTGCTTCTTCTCCTTTTCCCCGTAGCCGCCGTCGGACTCCATTCCACCGGCCAAATTCACCGCCTTCAATCCATCTCCGTCCTCTCCATCTCGCAGATAGGCACGCCACCCTCTTGCGCACCCGCTCGACCCACTCCCGCCGCCCGAGTCCACCGAAGTCACCCAGCTTTGCCGTTTCTTCTCCACTGCCGGCAGCGTGCCGCTGTGGTCAGGTCACCGTGGACAGACTGCTCCAGTGAGCCTTTTGTCGTGTCTTTTTGTGCTTTAGCTTCGCCATGCTGCGTTGATGCTCATCGGCCCATCTGTTTTCATAGCCGAGTCCCAGACGCGCCTAAACACCATTGCCGCTGCCAGTTCACGCCACCGTCTCCACCCCTACGCCGACGAAACAATTCTGCTCTGTCCACGCCTCAGAACAGCATGAGCATCGGACTCGCGGTGAGCTGCCGATGCAATTCGAGCCATCCGCTTTACCCCTACCAGGCCCTAGTAGCTGGAGCTCAGGGCACGCTCGCGCCCGGCGGGCGAAGCGCGGTGCGCGTGGCCAATGGGGAGCGCGGCGGGTGGCTGAGGGCGACGGGCCAGGTGCGGACCTCGCTGGCGTGGCTGGGACTCCGGTTGTGGCCTGTCGGAGCTCCCCCTGCCTGCTCGCCTGGGAAGAAAGAGAGAGAAAAAAAGAAAGAGAGGGAGGAAAAAGGAGCTAGGGGCGAAAGGACATTCCCCTCTGTTCTCTCTCCTCAGAAATAAGAAATGAATATTTTATTGGCTGCGGTGTCCATTGGCCAAATTACACCAAACCAGAGTGTCTTCTGGTAAACAGTGAGAATGGCGATGTCCGCCAGCAAATGTGCATCACTTTGGATGTCTCACAGCCAATTGTCCCTATTTTTTTATGGCCCAATGAGTTTCTCAGCCTTCGTCATGGACTTAAAATACAAGTATAATAGCACCAGCCCAGAGTGAAGAGCCAATTGAAGAGCATATGGATAATACAAAGTTATGTTATAGCTACGCTAAATATTTATGTCTTTGTAGTAGGAAAAAACTATCAAGATTTTATTTTAGTTCAATACATGTAACTTTGATTATGGATGCCACAATCAACGGTCATAAAGTTATTATAGATTTAATAAAATTTTATAGAAAGGTTAAATATAAATAGTAAATGTGGTATTTTTTCCCTATTTACTTTTATTTTTATGCCATTATAATGCACGGGCATGTTTACTAGTAACCTATATACATTTATGAAAATAAAAGTTGAGCCTGTAAAATGATAAATTGAGAGGAGAGGGGAAATCAAATCAAAAAAGAAAAAAAATTTGCTAGGCGCACATGTCATGCGCTAGCACCACCGTGAGGATTGTGGAAGTTCAGATGGTGACCTCACCCTAATGAGGATGATTTTTTTCGCTCAAAGATATGAGGCTATACGTGCGTGCCGCACGACACCAGAGCAACAAGATGTGCTGGGTATGGTGTGCTTATGATCTGGTCATATTTGCAGGAGCACGCCTCCCATACGGCTTGGGCGCTTATGAAGCCGAGCAGTCGTGCTAAGCCACGGTGTGGGAGTAAAAAAGGCTGGTTAGCTTACGGTTCTAAAGAATTTCTAAAAATATTGCGACTCGGCCCATCGAGTTGAATCCGTGCGTCCGCTTAGCCCATCGAGTATTAGCTCCAAGTCCGAGATCACGCACGCTTCTGTCTCGGCTTGCAACCTTTATGAAGCGGTGCACATTGCCTAAACTCTAAAGCAACTCCGTTCCGTTATATATATGACCCGTGGCCTTTTGTGCAAGTATGTTGGAAGATTTTAGATCAAAATTATTACTTATCAGTGATTTGCTTCACTAGTTCACTTATTTGTTCTTATTTTCTTGATCCTGCTTACAACAAAGGACCTGTTCACTTCAGCAGACAGCAATGTCTCCTGTTCATGTGGCAATCGAGATACCACATGGTATTCCCATCGACGTCCTGTTTATTTAGATGTGTCATTGCAGTAGTTGTTTGACGGGATAAACCCTCTAGTTTTTATATATAAAACCATTGTATTATTATATTAAAATTGTAAGAGCAACTCCAACAGTTTTGCAATTGGGTTTGGCATTCTTGTTTTTTTGGAAAAAGTTTAAAATTTACTCCCCAACAGTTTGACAATTGTGTTTGGCATTTTTTACGAGTTGGCTAATAGAGGGTCAATTCGCGCATATATGCGCGCGTCCGCGAGGCTTGGCATTGGTGGTTTCCCGCGGCCCCCGTCCGTGAAAAGAGCGTACAGAAGAGGTGGAAGGGCATAAAAATAATTTTGTTTTACTTTCAGGGTTCTTAATGCAAGTTTGCCAGAGATTTGCTAACGAATTAGAGATAGTGCGGTACCGACCATGTGGCCCACCACGAGCGAGGCAGGGTGCATGCCCGGGAGAGAGAGAGGAGAGAGGTAAGAGCATCCAGCGGTGGGCTCCACGATTTCAACTAGCTAAAAAATATTATAACTCACGAATCAAAATACCAAATTAAATTCCAATTACACCATTAAATTCGTTTCAATAAATCCTTCAGAACAAGATCTCATATGAATATATTTAGATAAAATTACAAGTGGGCCCTACTAATGGTAATTGGTATAGAGTATGAGATATAGAGAATGATGGGTGCGGAAAAAAACAGTATAGAGGAGAGAATCTTGATGACTATCCAGATTCAGCTCAGCTAGCTGCCTCCAGGAACGGATAAACAAATGAAAAGTCATTGGTCTGGCGCTTCGACCCCGGATCAGACGTGTGTGATCGTTTGCGCTGTCGCGTGATGCGCGTGGTGGAACGAAACGTGAATGCGGTGATGTGAACAGAAATTAAACACCATACCCATACGTACGGTGCAGCATAGCAGGAGCGAGCCGCTTCATAACGGAGCGACGAGGCCGAACGAGACGTACGTCCCGAGTGGACGCACACCCAATTCACGTGTCCGAGGCTCGTGCTGTAGTGGACGTGGCAACAACATGTGCGGCATGCACATATCTATACATACACATAAAAGTTGTGGAACTGTAAAATCCGTCCTCCACTCAGATCACTGTTCCTAGAACAGTGACGCTCCCCAGCCGTCCGATTCCCGTCCTCAGAAACGCAGTCGTCCACGTCGCAAACCTCGGCCCCCTCGCGAAGCTTCTCGCGCACGCGCGCCCCCTCCTCCAAATCTCCACCACACCGCCCGCGACGTGTCCAACAGGCCAGCCTCTTCTTCTTTCCCCCGCCGGCCCTATCCTTTCCCCGCTCCCCACGCAACAGCAGCAGAGCAAGAAATTCCCATCCCCATCCCCATCCCCTCGCCTCCTCCTCCTAGTTATTTGGACCGGACCAGACCGGCGGTTCGACCGCTAAAAGACCGAACTAGAGCCTTGACCTATCCGGTTCACTTAAAAGACCATATGTGCAATTGAACCACTAAAAACCATTGAACCGGACGGTTTTTAATGGAACCAGTGAACCGGCCGGTTCCATGCGAACCGCCCCGGTTTGAAAACTCTGCGTGTGTAGCTGTGTACTGGCTGCTGTGCGGCGTGAGTGGTCCTAATTGGTGGAGTGGAGTGCATGCACATGGCACCTATGGGCCCGCCTGGCCACTAATCACGTTCCAAATTGAATGCTGCATGCACACGGTGGCGTTGCTCGTGCGTCTTTTGACCTTTTGGAAATGCTAATGTTACCCCACACACACACACATACTCCCTCCGTCCGGTGAAGAGTGCAATCGTAGGACCGGAGGGAGGGAGCAAGGACCTTAGCAAATGACCAA
>DXKC01059137.1:0-11348 GCA_031170775.1 Cymbopogon citratus
CTAGTGGTAATCCCGTGACCTATACTATGCAGTAGATCCTGGTTTATGGGGCGAAAATTTTTGTTTTCTGGCTAGCGTAGCAACCCCGTAACCCAACATAAATGTACTCTAAGAACTTTTCTCTAAAAAAAGAGAGGCACAACTCAGAGAGGCACAACTCTCTCAAAGGCACTAGCAGCTGGTGAAACAAGAAAAGTGAAAAACCATATGAACATGAGCATCAAGATTTATAGAAAATTTGATACAGTCATAACAACTAATATTACAGATATTTGAACAGTAAAAGATCATAATGATACTTGCAAATATCTTTAAAACAACAAAGTAGAAGTATTATAAAAACAAAAGTGTAATGGAACTTCATAACTACAAATTATTTCAGGAATAATGTTATAGATTGACCAACAAGTTAAATTGAGTGGCAACTTCTGTTCAAATTTAGGAATACATAAGCAGCAACTTTCGTGCAAACTTAGGCTTCAAAGTTCGAGATACAACTTCTTTACATATTTAGGAGTAAGTCTGCTGGACAAGTTCTTTGCAAAGCTAGAGATATATACGAAAAACTTTGACTGCAACTTTATATGAACTTGGACTGACACTTAGGCATAAACTTAGGATAGAACTTTATGAAAAATTGTACTGAAACTTCGAATGAAACTTTAATGGAACTCTTACATCAACTTTTATCAAACTTTTAATGAAACTTTTAATGAAAATTTGAAGTTTCTGGTTAGTAAGAATGATGCCTAAGTCCTATGTATTATTTTGGAATAGTAAGCCATATATGTTATAGGACAAGTTAGAAAAAAATTCCAGATAGTAAACAAGAAACATTTAAATCATTCATTAACAAATGCAGGATCTTGAACATATTTTATCTAAAAAAAGGATCTTGAACATAACTCAGCATATCATGGAATATAGACACATGACAGTAACATATATATGAAACCAAAAAAAAAAATACCTCATGGCTATACTGAGGGCCACCAAAAGAAGCAATATGCTTTTCAATTTTAGGATGTAATTGCTCCCCACAGAAAACGTGGTAATCAGAATCTGTAGAACCAGGAAATATATTCTTTACAAAAGCCCGAGAGATTCGAACATTTTCAGTGACAAGAGTACAGGAAACATCATTTGTACTCTGAGAAAAGAGGAAAATTGAAAGTGAGTAAATCATTATGTGTTTTTTCATTCATTGAATAATTTATCAAATACAAAAAACATGATCAATAAACCTTTTTCAATTTCTTAGATGGATTAGCATCAACAAAATTTGCAGGATCATTTGAAGCTTGAGGACTGCAAACTCTTTTATTTCTTTGATTCAAAAATGCCTTTGCAAAAACAGTAGCCTCAACTGGTTTAATCTGTAAGATGGAAAACACATAAGTAACATACAAATGAAGAAAAAATGAATGATTAAAAAAAGGAAACTGGTAATATTACCTCTGGTTTGACAAACTTTGGAAATCTTACCATATACTTATCAACAGAATCATCAGTCCAAGCATCAATATGAGGTATAGTTGTTGGAACAATACCTAGATCTGATCCTAAGTAATCAAAGTAGGCAGTCTGCATGAAAAACCAGACAACACAAACTGAATTGAGACTCAGCCATAGAAATCTTATTTTGAATAGACAAAAAAAGAGAAACATAAACTGTATACAAATACACATAAAATAAAAAATACAAGCAAAACTGACTACAAACAATATATCCTATTTGACCATAAGCAACTATTAATTTTTATCAACAAATAGGAGAAAATATAAAAGCTAGAACACATAAATAGGGCAAGAAATACTTACATACAACAGAAAAATGCAACCAGATAATGTTGGCCTGTCATTAGATTTACCAAAAGATTGTTTGAACTTTAAAAGGCCAGAGTTCAAACATTGGGCCACTGCATCAGACCAATCATAAAACTTGATACTCTTTACACAAAAAATGCCATTGTAGTAGTGACAGCTTGCTCTAGGTGCACTGGATGGGCAAAGAAATATAGACAGCAATAGTAACCTGAAAACCCTTACAAATCTATCACCAATGAGATCTGGATTGATCAAGTCAATAAGGTCATCAATCTTAGGTGCTAAGCTTCCAGCATTAGTATCAGCAGCAATAACAGACCTTGTTGAGCGGGTTGCCACTCGACTTATTTTGATTCCACCGTGAGGAATTCCAAGAATCAAATGAACTTTCAGACTATCAATTTTGAAGGAGCGACTGCCTGGGATTTTGATAGACTGTGTGCTCTCATCATAGCAAGAGGCTAACCAGACAATCAGCTTCGTATAAGGCAAATTTTTGCATTTGAGTTTAAGAATGGAACCAAAGCCACATTGCTTAATCAATTTTATCTGATCACCAGTAAGGCGGGCTATCAGTTTACTCAATTTATCCATGTTAAATTGACTGTGACATCTCTGTAAAAGGAAAAACTAACAATAGTTAGAATTTTTCATAATGAGTAACTGATGAACATAGGGAAGAAGAAAAAACTAAACTAAATTAACTATAAAGTGTACAGCCATATCATCTGCATTCTGTTCAAATTATGAGCAATCAACTTATTAAATTAGTATGACTTCTTTATTGAGGAACAATGTTAGAGGTGCAAGTTATGTGCAAATAGGAAAAAATATTGGTGGCCAAGATAAATTGAGTGGCAATTTGTGTTCAAAGTTAGGAAAAAACTGAGCAGCAGTTTTGTGTGAGAACTTAGCATAAATTTGAGATGCAAGTTCTTTGCATATTTAGGAATAAGTTTTCTAGGCCAGTTATTTCCAAAAAAAAAAGGTGCCAAGTTAAGCTAAGTTATGGGAGATCTTAGAAAACAGTTGAAGCTAGTAGACAAGCAGCTTTAAAATCATACATAAACATATATTAATCATAAAAGTGAAAGCAATGAACTTATGAGCAGATAGGTATGACTTGACTATATAGAAGAAACAAAAAGGCAATACTCACATAGCGATCATATTTGGTATCCTCCTCAATTTGACTCTCATCATAATCAAAACTGGCTTCATCAGCAGTAGTATCAGCAGTACCAGGAGAAGAAGATTCCTATATTAAAACAAAATAGTTTGCGCAATTATATCTGACTGCAAGTTGAAATAAAAGAGTAGTAAAAAAATGATAGTGGCAAACACAATTACATGATTATGAGAAGACTTCAAGTCATCACTTAATTCAACCTCTTCAATATCAACAGAGGTTTCTTCCTCCTCAGCCATCTGTAAGAAACATGTGTTTCGTTTTGAATCATTTTGTGGTGCAGATTGTGGAGGCAAATATATACCAGATGAAAATAATTTCAACTTGAACATAATTTCAACTTGATTTTTGTGGTGCTGATTGTGAAGGCTAAACTTGAAAGGAAAACATATCACAAAGGGAAAATAAAAAAGTCAACATAATTTGTCATATGTTAATCTAATGTCAGTGTCCCTGCCTGAACAGGCGTGGTTAAAGAACTGGTCAAAAAAACTAGTACTGAACTGGCGTGGCTACTGACCAAATAATTAGAACTGAACTTGTGTGGTTAAAGTATACTGGTGAAAAAAAGGGGGCAGGCAGGTGGAAAAGGTAACAGCAGCACGGAGAGCACAACTGCTGACAATCAGCATCTCACGGTTGAGGTGCGACGCCGCAACAACAACAGTAGACATCAAAGGCGACGACAAAGCAATCCCGCTGGAGTGGTGAGTCGTTATCTAAGGAATTGAATCCAACAAAGCTACTAAGGAGCTCGTAGATGAGCTACACTGGGCTCGTGATTCAGGACGAACTCGAAAATACAAACCCTAGAAAATCTAGAATAGAAGACAGAATTGAAGCATGGAGGTAAAATCGAGAGAGAAGAATACCTTGCGACGAACCGGTCGAGAAGAAATCCAACCGCCAGCTGCACAAGGAATCGAATCGTAGCGGCGACGGCGCCGCGGCGGAGAGAGATGGGATTCGGAAACAGAGGAGCGAAGGCACCGGAGAGTTTGAACCGTGCAGCCCGCGTCGTTTATTTGGCCGTCGTGGACCAGGTGGAGGAGGGAGCGATGGGGGGAATATTTTGGAAAGAATTTTTTTTCGTTTGGCAATATATAACCGAAAAGGAAAAGGAAAAGGAGAACGGGAAACGTAAACGGCAAGGACAGCATGGAGGAAAAAATAAAGAAATGATATGTAGCGTTCCAATAATTTCTTTGAAAAACAAAAGTACAGGCATCAGGCCGCTACGTCGTATACGATCAGCTCGTCGTCGACCTAGTACGACAACAAGGTAAAACACGTTTTTTTAATCACGCAGATCATAACAGAGATCAAAGACAACAAGCACAATTCTAATTCTAACGATCTTATTTGATTTGTGTATGCTATAACAGAGGTGCATGAGAATCTACGAGAAACAAGAGAAAACAACCGACGCAGCAGGAATCAAAATCGTCATCAAAAAAGAGTTTCGCTTTTGCTTCAATAGAAGATCGAAACGGTGCGCTAGCTTTACTCATGAGACCTTAATAACATATGTATATAAAAAACCATAATTAAGTTTTTGCTAACAACAGAGTTAAAGTGTTTTCTAAAAAACGCACTAAAGTTGTAGCCAAACAAAGACAATTAAAATTCTTGCTTATGAGAGAATGTTTGATATATGTATTTAGTAGTGCAGAAAAATAAAAATATAGGTGGATGAAAAACTGGTTTCATCTGTAAGCCTTTGTCTGTTAATTTGATCTTTTCTCCAGGTTTTGCTTACTTTCTGCAACAAAAACAAAGATAATAGTGGAATAATAATACATTAAAAAATCCAAGTGACATGAATTTAGAGATTTCCAAATTCAGCAAAATAGAATATGATCATATGTGAAAAAATTATTTGCAGTTATACAATTATATTTCTGTTATTTGTTAAACTTGCACTGATTAGCATCTACTAAAAGGAAAAGGTTACATATTAATAGTAATATGAAACAAGTAGTAGTATAACTTATGTTATAAGTTACGATACTGAAATTAAACTAGAGTTAAGACATTGGTGTAATTAACTAAACTAGATAATGTGATATGTGTTCCTTAGTTTAGCACTGATAGTCATGGAAAAGTAAATAATAAATTATTTGGATTATCTAGTATTGTAATTTTTTAGGAAATAAACAAATTTGAGTAGAAAAAAAACTAGGTACTAATAATTATATCTTTGCAGGAAAACATTAAGAGAGGGAGGAAATCTAGTGGCACAGCTATAAAAACAGGACAAATTATGGAACAAAATTCAGACACTGGATTTCATAATATTATCGAAGGAATCAACATAGCAGATTGTGTCGAAGTATAGAGATTATTTGATCTAAATGAGGTAAAAAAGTAACTTTGTACATTGAGAATTATAAATAGTTATGTTTAAAAATTAATTGTTAAACTAACACTTTTCTAGTCGCGCAATATATGAAGGAGCCAGAAGATGAAGAAGATGAACGTACAACATCAAATACTGCAAGCAACAAACAACAAGACGATTACAAAAGGTTGCAGCAGAAATATTCAGATGAAGCAAGCAAAGAAGAAGAAGAAGTTGGAGCTGAGGCAACACTTCCACCTGGACCTAGCAATACAGATGAGGAATCAATTGAAGATGACATACAAGACCCTCCTCCGCGAACCAATGAAGAAAATGAGATGGATAGCATGTTTGAGGAGAGAAATTATCCATCAATGAATGAAATTCAAAATGCAAAAGAACCAGAACTTGGGCTGACTTTTGCAAGTACAGAACAAGCATTCAACTTTTTCAAGATTTATGCAAGGAAGATAGGATTTGCAGTTAAGAAAGATGCGTCATACAAATCGAAAATAACAGGAGAAAAAGAAAGACAAATGTTTGTATGTAACAGAAATGGAAAACCAGTCTGCAATGATGGAACAGCACGAAAGAGAAGGAGCAATATCGTTGAGAAGACAAACTGCAAAGTGCTTATGCGGGTGAAGCTTGAATCAAGGGTGTGGGTGGTTAGTGGAATACACCTAGAACATAATCACCCTTTGGCTCCGTCTCTGTGGCTGGTAAGATTTATGAGATGTCACAAAAACATGAATCAGAGCGAAAAGAATTTAATCAGAATCCTACAGAACAGCAGAGTCCCACCACAGAAAGTAATGTCTATATTCAGATTATTGCGTGGGCATCTTAGGTGCATTAGTTTCGATGCTAAAGATGTGAGCAACTTACAGAGCAAGGAAACGATGGAACATAAGCACAAAGATATAGCTGAGCTGCTTGAGATTTTCAAACAAAGGCAAAAACACATACCAGGCTTCTACTATAGCGTGATGGCAGATGAAGATAGAACTGTTCGAAGTGTCTTTTGGATAGACACAATTGGAATTGCTAACTACAAAGTCTATGGTGACTACATGTCGTTCGATACTACATTCAGCACAAATGTGTATGATATGCCATTCGCACCCATTATCGGTGTCAACAATCATGGCAAGAGTGTGCTTTTTGGTTGTGCATTGCTTAAGAATCAGAAAATTTCTACATTCAAGTGGTTATTTGAGACCTTCTTAACTGCCAATGATGGTAAGATGCCGGGCACAATTATAACAGACCAAGATCAGTCAATCGCAAGTGCTATACAGGCAAAATTCCCAGCAGCAGTAAGAAGAATCTGCTTTTGGCACATTCTGAAAGACCTAAAATGGAAAAATATCACTTTCTTTGCAGCAAGACCAAACTTATACAATAACCTAAAATATACAGTGAAGAACTCATTTACAGTCTATGAGTTTGAAAAGAGGTGGAACGAGTTACTAGATGAGAATGATGCCAGACAAAACAATGCGATCAACTATCTTTACAACATTAGGAGGTACTGGGTGCCTGCATACTTCATGAACTCATTCTATCCATTCTCTAGCACTACAGGACGTAGCGAGAGCACGAATGCTCTTTTCAAAGGGTATGTCTCCCATAAGGACACAATTGCAAAGTTCTTTAATGCTTATGAACAAATTCAAGAAAAAAATCTCTCTATATTAGACCGCTGCAGATATACAACGGAAATGAAAAAGCCGAGCAAATGGTCACTGAATGGTCTGGAGGAACATGCAGCAACATTATACACAAATGCTATTTTTGCGAAGATTTAGAAGGAGTTCAGATACGCAACAGCATATTCAGTTGAAGAGATTATTCCTAAGACGGTTTTCCATCTAAAAAGGGAAACCAAATATGAATCTGAATTTGGAAAGGAGGAATTTGAAGTTCAAGTAACAGAGGATAAGGAACAATTTACATGCTCATGTATGAAACTAGAACGCGATGGAATGCCTTGCTGTCACGTGTTAAAAATTGCGGAAAGAATGAACTTGACAGTGACACCAAACAGCTTTGTAAAATACAGGTGGACAAAAGAAGCTGACCACGATATAGCATTGCAGGTCGGTGAGCGGTTGACACTGAGACAAGGCAATGCAGCAGATGCAGTGCAGTACTGCCTCATGATGGCTGACATTTCAAATTATTGTTCAAGCATTTCAGGGAACAAGACAGCCATTGAGCTATTCAACATTGAATTCCAGAAACTGAAAAGTACAGTCAGTTGTAAACTGACAGAAGCGCACACTTGTAAGGAGGCTCAGAATGTTATTAGAAACACCGAAGAAACAGTAAAGGACCCACCTATTCCAAAAGATCGAGGAAGTAAGAAAAGGAAAAGAGAAATAGCTGAGAAGAAAGAAAAAGAAGCTATAGCCAAAGCACAAAGAAAGACGGAGCCAAAAAGGTAACTGTTAAGAAGTGCACTGAATGTAAGAGCACAGAACATAACAAAAGGAGTTGCCCAGAGATTGGAAAGTTTGCTCAGGTGCCACAGGTGCAACATTCAACTTATTTTAAATTATAGTTTTATTGTAAAAAGTTAATGCAAGCATAAAGATCAAATGAATAACTCTCTGATACACAGGTTTTCCAGAATCAACGACAGTACCAAGAACACAAGTTCAGTCAGAGTTGAAAGATGTAGTACTGAGTGGATAAATGAATATCATACTTTATATGATGCTTTCAAGCTGTATTCAGTTGTCATGCTTTCAAGTTGTAATCAGATAATATGAATTAAAGGGTTGCAAGGTTAGGATCGCAGCATTCTTTCTGAGACAAAAGACAATTTGTGTTGTTGCTCACAAGTTGCATAAGTTTTACTGACAACACACTTAAGTACTTTTTGCTCGACAGAGATGCTACATGCATCTAGATAATACTGCAACAAAAAAGATAAATCTAGCTAGATGAAACAACAGACTTCATCTCTAAGGATTGTCCATTAAGTTGAGCTCTTTTTCCTAGTCTTCCTAGTCTTGGTGATTCCTGAAATAAAATAAAGGAAAACAATAGGATAAGTAAAAAAATAAACAAACAAAACCATCAAGAAATTCAAGCAGGTGAAAAATGATTTTCTTTAGAACATGCTTCATTGGCGAATTTCGTCAGCAGATTATATAAAGCTAAAATAATTATGCATATAATGAAAAATGATTTTCTTTAGAACATGTTTTGGCAAGAAACAATATTGGCACACCTAAATAAATCATTGAGACTTAACTGAAATCCAATTTCAAACAAGAATCACTTCAAATTCGCCAATGAAGCAGATAGTCACCGCTTTATATTTTGATTTTTAAAAAATGAAGAGTAACTTTTCAGACAAATTTAAGGTTAGATGTGAATCAGGAAGTACCATCCACCATTGATTATAAAAACTGAACTCATATTTTGTTATTATGAAAACCAACACACTTTCTTTGAGTACCTAAGCACATGTGACTGTGCTACTGTTAACAACAAAAATAGTGAAATAGTAAATAGTACATAAAAACATGACTGTGGTACTGATAACAAGGAAATTCGCTCAGCTCCCACAGTTACATCATTTAACTCATTTATAATTTACACTATCCTTGTAAAATATAAATGCAAGCATAACCATGAAAATGTATAACTCACTAATACACAGGTTTTGCAGAGTGCAGGGCATTAAGAAGAACACTACTGAGTTGATAAATTAAGATTAGAAGTTATATGATTTTTCAAGCTGTACTGATCAAACTAACCAAACTATAAAGGCTTTCATTATTACCAAATTTTTTCTCATTAACAATATCTCGTATATCTGACAACATCCGCTTGTTTGCTTTGTGTGTAAGCATGTATACACCATACTTTACTCTGAGAGTCCAAATATCAGACTGCAATTAAAAAATTGAAACAAAAAAAAAACAAATATATGAAACTCAGGAAGTATATAGCAAACATACAAAACGCCAATGTTGGAAAGAGAAAGTTATACATTCTTAATAGGAGGAAGCTGATCCAAATGGCCATCCCATGAAACCATGAAATTCATAACATAAATACCACAGTCAGTGCTGAGAAAATCAATACAAATTACATAAAAATCAGAATTATGTGTCAAATGGCACATTCAATTAAAAAAAGCAAAAAAAATAATTTAAAACTCAGTAGAAAAACTATAACCAGATAATAAACTTACTTTGATTGCTGCTGCGGAGCATTATGTGTTATAGAGTGAAACATATCAAAATCAATGACATTGGTTTTATCTTTAATCAGTGGATAGACCTTTTTAAAATTCTCACACTATATTGAAAAAAGAAAAATACAAATAAGAGCGCCATATTGCATTTGTATGTGTGGACAATTTATTAGAGAGAAAAAAAGATACTTACAACAATTTTAGTAACACGGGTCTGATCACCAGATAGTGCGGTTGAACTAAGAATATCAAAACAATTGAACCTCATATTAGCTACAACAAGCCACCAGTGGTTGTCGTAACAAATAGGAATGAAAACCTACAAAGAGATGACGAAATATAATTGTCAACATTATAATTGTCATAAAAAAATATTTTGCTGGTTCTCTTACTGCATATATAGTGTCGCATTAGCTTCAAAATAAGAATGTTTGGCACACAAGGTCAAAGTTTCATTATACAATTTTGATTTAGAAGATAAATCTGATTTTGTTTTTTTCAACAAATCAATCCACTGTTAAAAGATTACCAAGTCAATTAACTAAGCAAAAAGATAATAGTGATATTTTGATATGACAATTGACTAGTCAATTTACATGTAATCAGTTATATTTATGTTTTAAAGTGCACGAGCTTTATATAACAAGTATTTATTTTTTAAAAAAAAGAGCTAAATATAACAAATAACAACTTTAACACAGACAAAAGTGCTACAAGTAAGATGTTACAATAGAGGGAAGAACACGTATAATAGGCTATATATTACAATAAGCATACCATATTCATCTCTGTAATATTGAAACCAATAGTCTCAGGATTCAATTTCTTAACCAACAAATCCATATCAATGTCTGCATTGATCAGCTGGTCCTGACATATAAATAAAATTAAGTTTGAAAGTTAAAATATAAACTCATGCTGAAAAGAAGAAATACAAAAGACAAAAATCGAAACCTAAAGACACTTACAACTTCATGGGACGTCAAATAGCCCTTCAATTTTTCCACATCACTGCATTCCCGCAAATCAAAGTTAAGAGCTTCACTAAACACATTCATTACAAAGTTTGCAACCATTTTTTGCCTGGCATTGTCTTTTCAAATTCAGGCTGCAAGACACACATACGGCCTATATCAGCACACCATGGAGAAATTTCTTTTTTCAGTCTCTTCACAGCTGAAAAAATATATCCTTCTCAATTTCTGACACAGGAGCACAACCAGCAAAGGAAATGATATTTCTCAAATTTAATGCAGATAGCTCTGTCCAATCAGGTGGTAATATTTCTTTAGTTGATTTACCATCAGCAGATTCTTCATTGTTAGCATGAGAACCTTGTGCATCTTTATTCTGTACAACTAAAGGACCATCTTCCATGCCAATTGAAAAATCTTGAGAACCACCAGCATTTGCAGTTGGACAAGAACCAGGTTGAATACCAATGGAAGGACCAGACGACTCTTTGTGCAGAGAAGATACTTGAACACCAGTCATAAAAGAACTGACTAATGCCATGCAGTGATTAACGAGAACAGACTCTGCGCTGTGCATATAATCTAAAAATTTGTCTTTGAAGAAAGACATGCACAACTTCTTCAAAGGCAGTAGCACCTGATGAAAAGAGAAGTATAATGAAAAAAATGACCATCAGAAAAAAAATCAAGCCTTCAAGTTAAATGATAAACACTAGAAACTAACAAGTGAGTCATATAGATATATACAAATGAATATAAAAAATAAAACTACCTCATTGCTATATTCACTGCCACCAAGAG
>DXKC01059565.1:0-10896 GCA_031170775.1 Cymbopogon citratus
AATACATCTTCGTTGCCATAGATAAATTCACTAAATGGATTGAGTACAAACCCTTGGTCAAATATAGCTCAGAAAAAGCGGTAGAGTTCATACAAAGCATAATGCCCAGATTCGGCATGCCAAACAAGATCATCACAGATCTAGGATCACCTTTTACAGCAGAAGAGTTCACAATATAGGCAAAGGCTTGTGGCATAGAGATCGATTTTGCATCAGTTGCTCATCCCCAAGCAAATGGACAAGTTGAAAGAGCGAACGGACTAATCCTACAAGGATTGAAACCTAGATTATATGAAGATCTAAAAGATTACGGAGGAAAATGGATTGATGAACTCCCAAAAGTCGTATGGGGATTAAGAACCCAAGTTAGTAGAGCAACAGGATACTCACCTTTTTTCCTAGTATATGGATCAGAAGCAGTGTTGCCATCAGACTTGATATGGGGATCATCAAAAATCGAGCAATACAATGAAGGTGAAGCTGAAGAAACAAGAAAATTAGAACTTGATTCACTAGAAGAAGTCCAAGATTGTGTGGTACTCCAGAACGCAAGATATCTGCAAGGATTAAGGAGGCATTATGACAAAAGTACACAACCTCGAGCACTCAAAGCTGGGGACTCAGTCCTCAAGCTCATTCAGAATAAAGACGGAAGACATAAACTACTCAGTCCTTGGGAAGGACCATTCAAAGTAAAGAGAGCAACAGGACCCGGAACATATGAGCTAACAACTAAAGACGACATCCCATTGAAGAACACTTGGCACATCAGCCAACTCAAGGGATTCTATCAATAGAGATACTTGTAAAAGAAGTTGAAAGCAATAAAGATGATCTTTTCTGAGTCAAAAGGAAGAACTCTCGATGAAAGAACTCTCGCCGTCCCAAATCACCCATGGCCTTCGGTCGGGTTGAGGGCATAGAACACGGCGCATGATCCAAAAAACTCAGGGCCATCGGCCGGGTTGAGGACATGAAATAGAAACAATTCGTCGTCCCAAAACACTCATGGCCTTTGGTCAGGTTGAGGGCATAGAACACGACGCATGATCCAAAAACTTAGGGCCATCGGCCGGGTTGAGGACATGAAATAAAAACAACTCGTCATCCCAAAACACTCATGGCCTTTGGTCGGGTTGAGGGCATAGAACGCGACGCATGATCCAAAAAACTCAGGGCCATCGGCCGGGTTGAGGACATGAAATATAAACAACTCGTCGTCCCAAAACACTCATGGCCTCTGGTCGGGTTGAGGGCATAGAATGTGGCGCATGATCCAAAAAACTCTGGGCCATTGGTCGGGTTGAGGACATGATGCAAACAAAAAGAACCCTCGCCGTCCCAAAAGAACCCATGGCCTTCGGTCGGGTTGAGGGCATAGAACGCGGTGCATGCATCCAAAAAATCTCAGGCCACGGGCCAGATTGAGGGCATGAAACGGGTCCCATGTCGGTCTTAGACTTAGAATCAAAATGATCAGTCTAAGTCAGCGACCTCTTTATCGCCTGGCAGGTGCCCCCAGAGCGATTGGTTCCAGATAGGGAAGCAAGTCAGAGGCCCTATCAGCGGAATAACTTTCGGTAAAAGATCAGGATGGTTCCGTACCTCGGTCTCGGAAGGTTATTCTCCCGATCTAAATCAAGGTCATCGCGATCGGTTTAGGATCACGAGAAAGGTTGGACGAAGAATCCCGTCTCTAGTCGGAAACAAAGGCCAAAAATAACCACTGGTTAGGCTCGGAACACCGACGAAAACCTAAAGACCATTGGTCGGGTTTTTTTTTGAGAAATAAACAAGTCGGAAACAAAGATCCGTGACCATCAGTCATAGATCCAGAACACCGACAAATTAAAAGCTTCACTAAAGCTAAAGAAGTAAGAGAAGACGAAATAGGAGTGTGAGATCTTAAAACAAAAGCGAGGCGAAGCTCGCACAAAAGCAAGAGTATTGTCATTACAAAGCGCTCAAGGCACAGGATCAGAGGCATCATCACCAACATCTATCCTAGAAACTATCTCATCTACAAGCAATTTCCTCTTCTTTGGCAGAAACCATCGACAAATGTTTAGCTATAGGATTGGGGTCAGCTATTATCTCCAGACGAGCCTCAGGAGCAAGAAGCCGAACATACCCTAGAATGTTGCTCACACAACATCGAAGAGTACTCCTCAGAAAAGCTGAGAACCATGATGGGATGAGCGGAGCATAAGAACCCCAATCACGATTCTCGTCGCTAGGTTGACCAATGAAAGAAAGAATATGGGACATGGCATCCCATACAATCTGAAACCTGGTGTTGGCCTCCTGCAACGGGCCCTGCAGCTCTTGAGAAAGTTTGATAGCCTAAAAAACATCTCGGTCAGAATCTCGCCTCAATGCACGAGCCAAAGCAAGCTTCCGATCAGCATCTTCACAACGAGAATGCAATAGCCTTACCGACTCGGCTCTGTTCTCAGACTGCTTCAGGGTAGACTTCATCGCCTCAGAATCATCATGCCATTTATGGCGCTCATGATCAAAGTCTGCAAAAGGAAAGACAACGAAGATAAGACAGAAGCATAACAAGAAAGGAAAGAAAACTGGCAAGGAAAAAGAAGTCGGGAGAGAGCAAGTTACCAGCAACTTGAGTCTTCAAACGGTCAAGCTCATCGTTTACGGCTTTCAAAGCCTCTTCTCGACGACGCGCCTCCTCAGAAAGCTGAGCATTTGAACTCTCAGCAACTTGGCGTAAGCCCTGCTCACGCAACAACTCCTATTGTACCTGGGAGAGTTCTTTTTGAGCTCGCTTAGTTGCAGCAGCACTCGACGCTGAGGCAGCAGCTTCAGCAGGACCAAAGAGAAGGTCCTGATCCCGAACCAAAGACTGACGAAAGGAAAGAACAGTCAGATGCAAGAAAAGCAAAAGGAGGAAAAATAAAAATAAGATAAGGTGGCTCACGTTTATCATATCACCCACTCTGGTGAACGATCCGTCGAAGCATTCTTTCAAAGACTTCAGCCGATGGGCGCGGCTGAACTCCTCCAACAACGGGTCAGCAAGAACCCAGCTAGGCAAAGAAGGCCTCAGCATGTCAGCAACAACCACAGCAGCAGCCTCAGGAGCTGATGACGAAGGCACCTTAGGAGTTGGGATCGCAGTAGAGACAGTAACAACGGGAGGCACCGGCGAAAAGATAGGCTCGCCAGCAGGAACCTCGGAAGCAGGAACATCGGCAACAACCAGTCCAGCTGGCATAGAGAAAACTACAAAAGAAAAAGAAAGCACAAGATAAGGAGAAAAGCAACGCAAAAGAGTAAAATAGATGAGCAAGGGAATATGCGCCAACCAGCAGGAGAACTCGCAACGTGAGCTCCATGGAGAGGGGAACGAGGAAGTCCCCGATCACTAGAAGAACCTGGCCCGCTAGAAGAGTCACTAGAAGCAGACCTAAAAAACAAAAAGAGAACCATCAGAATCATTACAAAATAAAAAGAGAAAGGAAATATCACAAAACTAGAAAGAAGGAAGAAACTTACCGAGGACGTTTCAAAGAACCTAGTTCCCTCCTAGTAAAGGAAGGAACAGAGAAGGGAAAAGACGGCACCTTCGGCAAAGAAGAAGGCATGGAAGCAGCAAGAGAGGAAGACAGTGCGGAGGTAGTACCAGAACCCTCCACACGGCTGTGAGAAGCAAAGAAAGCAAAATTTATAAGAGGAAAATAAAAAGGGAACTGAGACAAGGAGAGAGGGAAAGCAAAGAACTCACGATCTCTGAATAAGAGGAGGCATCTCCACTTGTTCCTCAGGTTCATCAAGAAGAAAAGTACTACCATCTATAGAGAAAAAGAACAAGATAAAGCATTCAAAGGCAGAAGACAAAAGAACCCAACCCAGCAAAAGCTCACCTATAAGAATAGTACCTGACACATGGATCGAAGACGAAGAAGCCGAGACAAGTCGCTTTGGCACAGCAGAACGCTGCGACTTCCTTCTAGATTCAAGAATCATCTCAACAATTTTTGGATGAGGACGATAAGGCACAAGTTCAAGACGAGAATCAAAACAAACTTGGAAATAGTCGATAGACCGTTTGTTAGAAGGCTCATCTGCAGCAGCATCATCATCAGCATCAGGGGCAAGCACAATCGTGAAAGCACGACCAAAACCCTAAAACAGGAAGCAAAGTTAGCAGAATAAACAAGAAATAAAAGAACTCAACAGTGAGAAGTCAAAAGGGAAGACTAACCTCAGGCGGCAGGTTGTCAGCACTATATTCCTCAATGATATAAGGAATACAGTCAATATCCCCAAGAACCCGCAACATGCGAAGGAGAAGCTGGTCATCATCTAACTCCACTCCAATCTTGATACGAGAAGAATCTTCAACCCTAGTATACTCAAAGCCGAAATGATCATGTTGCATGAGAGGCTAAACCATGCGACGAAAGAACCCGGTGACAAGACTTGGACCAGAAAGACCCTTCAACTTCACATGACAAAGCTGAACGAAAAGAGGTTCAAGGGCAGAACTCTCAGCAGAAGAAAGTTTCTTACTAAAGAGGTCATTCTCGACAGGCATCACGGTAAGGTCAGAAGAAAAGTAAAGGTTGGGCTTGGGCACATAGAACCACTTGTCTACCCAAATCAACTTATCAAACATAGGAAGATCAAGGCCGGAGACCCCTTGGCGGCGTTGGATAAAGCAACAACCAAAAGGAGCATTTTTGGTATCCACTTTGAGGCAGAAAAAGTGGCGAAAGAAAAGAAGATAGGGGAGAACCCCTAGATATACCTCGCACAGATGCACGAAGCAAGAAAGGTAAAGGATCCCATTAGGAGAGAGATGGAAGAGTTGAATGCCAAAAAACTGGAGAAACTCAAGGAGAAATTCGGAAGGGGGAAAGCAAAGACCGGCGGCAACAAAAGCACAAAAAAGAACAGTCTGATTAGAGGAAGGAGTAGGAACGACGTGTTCACCCGGCAAGACGTAGTCGGATCGAGCTTGCTCCTGAAGCAGGCCCCGCTTGACAAGGAGCTCTAGATCCACCTCCGTCGTCGTCGGCACAGGCCACGATCTCTGCAGCAGACGCATCTTCAGAAATTCTGCATTATCAATGCGAGATAAGGAGTATTCTTCATCTACCTCAACGGCCTTGGATTTGCCCTTTCCACGACCGCCAGCCATCCCGCTCAAAGGAGAACGGCGAATCGAATGAAGTTTTCTAGGGTTTGAAGCGGCGGAGAAGAGGCGATGAATAGTGCTCAGGAGAATTTTTTCTCGCAAAGGCAATAAGAGAAAGTATCGGACGGACGAATGCACAGTTATATTTATAAGGATGGACGGGCCCACGGCCCCAACAGACGGAAGTCAAGAGCAAAAAACGGAGAAATTACCACAATGGGAGAAAACTTTCCAAACGGTAACATTCGCAACGGCTAAATTACTCGGAAGAATAGGAGGATTTTTCGAAGATTTAAGGATAAGAAGAACTCGATCATAGGGCATGAGATAGAAGAACCCGGATACATTATCACGTCACAGACACGATACAAACAACTTGGAACACCTCAAGGCACACAAGGTCTCGAACATTTATAGCATAAAAGAACTCGCCAAACATCACCAGGCATGTACAGGAACCATACATCTCAGGGTTATCAAGCAAAAAGGATATCAATAAACAAGGAGCAACAAAGGAGCCTTCATAGCATTTCTTTCATATATCAAAGATTACAACAGATTACAACCGGGTACAATATCTGATGAATAAGAAAGCAAAAGAAATCATTCAAAAATGGCTACAAGGAACCCGGCGAGGCACAAGGTCACTAAAACCAGCACCAAGATTCAATGCAACCAAGCAAGAAGCAACCCGGCCAACACATTCACTAGGGAGAATGTGCATCCAAGATTGCTATAACGGGCAGTGAAGATGACACCGAGGCCAAGGCTAATGGGTCAAGCAACGAAACACCTGACCACCATCCTGCAAGAGCTCAGACAACCCCCCAAACACGTACGGATCTGCGCCGAAACACAGAACTGACACAACAACAGACAAGCCAGTGATTAATACACAACGACTTGTCGATGTAGTCAGCCATCCACATGCTAATCAACTCAGCAAAGAAAGGGAGGTTACGGGAGCAAGAGGCCTCGAAGCTTACATATGGGAGGAATAACAACCCGCATCTTAAGACCTACACCATTTGCCTCAATTCCCTTACCAAGAAGATTCTACCTGGAGGTTAGCTTGCTACTAACCCCTATCTCAAGACCTACACCATTTGCAAGAGAAAGTTACAAGAGGAGCAAGACCATGCCCGGGGGCTCACCGAATAGTCGCCATACATCAAGATCCCTACATGTGCAAATGAGCAAGATAGCATGGGACACTTGACGACAGCAAGAAAAAGTAAAAACAAGCTCAGGGGCTCGCTAAGCTCGCACATCTTCAAGGCAAAACTATGGTTATGGGAGAAACAGCACAAAAGCCCGGGGCTCGTTAAGACTCGCCAGAAATACACAAGTTACACCTATGGAAGAAGAGGAGCAATGAGCCGGTGCGATTCAACATAGCACAAGCGGTGCCTTTTATAGGTACTGAACGGGTGCACCAAGAACAAGTCCATGAAGAAGAAAGAAGATTCTATAGAGGACATCCATAGTGAAAGCCAAAGGACATCCACAGTAAAAATGCAAGGACAGAGATGACTACTCAGGCACACGCGAACAGTGCATAAAAAGACAAGGGAAAGACAAGCACGCGTGAGTAAGACCAACAACCGTGCCTGCACACCCATGAGATGAAAGTAAAAGCACGCCCGGGAGAGGCATATCCCAAGAATATTCGCCAACAAAGTACACAAGCAATCAAATTTCCCAACTGCCAACCGGAAACGATGAAACAACCCTTCACTAAGTACTTTGAACCTCAAAAGAACTCAGGAAAGGTTCGGAGGCTGCAGAGTACCCCCTACTCAGAGGCAATTTTTCAGAAAGCAAAAAATGGACCCTCCAGTTCCTTGTACCAAACAATAAGAGGCTCGGGGGCTACACTCACTGAGTACGATTTCCAAAAAATCATGCTCAAAAAGGAAGAATACGAAGGCGACCCAAGAGATTCAAGACATAAGACCCTCCAAGCTCCCTGTTCCATGAAGCAAGAGGCTCGGGGGCTACACTCAGTGAGTGCAATTTTTGCCAAGGAAAAATTGCACTCACCAAAGAAAGAACTATGCGGCAAGACAGAGGAAGAAAAGAAGGAGCATCCCAAGACTTCACCTCAGAAGAACCCGGCTTCCGAGATTCAGAGACTTGAAATGCTCGGGGCTTGTCGACGGAGGATACCACGGGTACCCAACGGAGCAGGTTTGTAGGGTAGTGGGCCCCGACGGTCCCACAACCCGACAGCACCAAGAAAGGCAAAGCTTAGTCAGTACGAGTTCTAGGAGGATTGTAATAAGAAGAGTATGAAGCTCGCGGCTTAGGACTCTCAGTTAGAATCCGATTAGGACTCAAAGAATCTGCAGCCCACCTTCAGACTATAAGAAGGCGCTGCGGGCACCCCTTGTAAAAAAACGACACCAAACATATGACATACGACACACCAATACTCATCAATACAACGCAACAGGCCACACGCCGACTGGACGTAAAGGCTATTACTTGACATCAAGTCGAGGGCCCGAACCAGTATAAAATCGTCGGTCTCGTCACGCTTGTTGCCATAACCGCCGAGTTCCACAATCTGTCAAGCCTCTCCGAACATAAAACACCCTCTCGGGTACCCCGGTGGTGGGCTATCGGCGATAAAACGTCGACACGAAGAGTACGACAAATTGCCCCGATCGCTTCAGAACTTGCATGATTATTACCTGTGGCATTCACGGGAGACCAGCTCTACAAGTTTTACTGCCATTCTCCAACCGCTTGATGTTTTCAATTATTCTGAAGAAGAGAAATATGAAGTTCGTTGGGAATGCGTGTTCCAGATATACCAGAGACGCAAACTCGACGTGCAACTGCTGGGTGTATGGACTATGTAAGTGTCCTACACATGTTAAATCCTACGTAACACCCTTTTGAGACACAAATTGTTTAATTTTGTATACTTCACATGATTTTTATACAGGTTAGTTGCATCATATGCCGCCCTAAAAACCCGCACACTTGCACACTTAGGCTTCTTAGACCCCGTCCGACTTAATCAAGATATCTGCCGCGACAAGTTAGGAGGTGTGGATTATACGATAAAATCATTGAAGACCATTTTTGAACAGTTCGTGCAACAGAAGAAGACCCACATATTTTTACCCTACAACTTCAGGTATGGGTTCTTGACTAGTGATTTTTATGGTTTTTTCTATCAAGATTATTTGTTATTTACAACTTTTTGATTGCAGCGACCATTACGCCCACGTTTGTGTCAATCTTAAAGATAATAAGATCGAGGTGTGGGACTCAAAAGAAAGACCACTTGAGGATTTCAAGTCACTGGTGACGGTGCTGAATGCGTAAGCAATGCTAACAACACCATATTCGTCTGATCTCAACTTTATTTTTTTAATAATTCCCATTTTAACTATTTATCATAATGACGCACAGTATTTGGAGAGAACATAGAGGTGGGAGCCTCACACCATTCAAGGTTGATATAATGGACTCAATCCCGCACCTAAGACAGCCGGATGCCAACGATGAATGTGGGTTCTATGTCATGTGGGTAATATTCCGTTATATTGCTTACACTACGGATGAGCCTGAGAAATTGGTGAGTATAGTCCCCATTTTATTTATTTATTATATTAACTATAAAATTTGTTCTATTGATGCTTATAATTTTCTGTATTTTTTTAACTGCAGCGTGAGAAATATAACCACCGAAGGCTGCAAGATTATGAGATCACCGCACTGTCGTCGGAGCTGGCAGAGTTCATCTTGGCTCACATCGTGTCAAAAACAGGATTGTACTCAATCGTACGAGCCAAAGTCTACAAGACCGAATATACAAAACGAGACTTCGATAGTCTCATTTGAATATAACAGCACCGGATAATGTATTACAATATTGTGTTGATGGACGATTATAATTGTAATTATATAATTTTATATAATTGTAATTATATTGTAATTATATAATTATAAGTATTACCGTTATGGAGCATTGTCGGATTAAAACAATAATTAAAAGAAAAAATATTATAAAAATAAACAATAAATAAAAAAAACTAAAAACCACGGAACACTATCGGCTCGTAGGCCGAGCCACCAGTGTTGGCTCGGCCAACACTGGCGGCTCTAAAAACAAGCCGGTAGTGTTTACTTATACAACACTGTCGGCTTGTTGCTAGAGCTGGCAGTGTTCAATAATACAATACGGTCGGCTTGTTGTTAGAGCCGGCAGTGTTCAATAAGACAACACTGTCGACTTTGGTTACCAGCTGGCAGTGTTTACTCTACCGGCTCTTGCTAAGAGCCGGCAGTGTTTATTTATGTTAACTCTGCCGGCTTTGTCTACAGTCCGGCAGTGTATGTACTTCATCACTGCCGGTCGCAAAGTTCCGGCAGTGATGGCAGCTCGCTCGTTAATCCTCATTGGCTCAGCTGGAATACGATGCTCCCCAATTGATAGATCGTGCTTTTAACCCTAGACCAGTGCGGCGGCTGCACGCGCGTCGCTGTCACTGCCGATTCGATGGATGAACTAGCAGCCGCCATGGCAGGCGTTGGAGGCCAAGAAGACCTGATGCCATCTGCTTCGGTCATGGAGGATTCACATGCTATTGGTGGTGGTCAGGGGCGGATCTACAGTAGTAGCATGGCATGGGGGTGCAGCTGTCCCCCCAAAATTTCTAGAAGAAAACCAAGTATATATATTCTTTAATACTTTGTATATGTATAAATGCAATTGCTCAGCCCATACAACAGTCCCAACACTCTAAAAATCATGTATAAGCGGTTTGCCGATCTACCAAGTGCCGACAACGAGACACAGCTTCTTCCTCAATGTGTAAGCAATGAAGATATCATTAAACACTTTCAAGCCATGGCTGGAACGTTATATTAGAATTATGGAAAGTTAGAAACATATAACTTGCCTCCGATAGATATTTCATCTATATTTAATCACAACTATTTTATCATCGTTTATCGATCTAATTATGTCATGTTCATGTTGACGAACTATATCGTTTTCATTTGTACCCCCACGATTGAAATCCTAGATCCGCCACTGTTGGTGGTCATCTTGAAGAGGAAGACCATATGACACAAGTTCGTTATCTGATTAGATCATTGTGCCTTTTTCTTCTATGTTGTTTGCTTTATCGACATATAGTGTATTATAATTCCGGGCCATCTTCATTCATGGATGTTCGTTTTCTGCAAGGTGGATATGCAAATTCCACACTGACACACTTCAATTTAATTGCAAATCCTTCAACAATGTCTGCTCCATATATACAAGGAGGATATACAAGCCTATTATTAATGGGAGTTTATCAAGATGCTACAGTGCAAACTGTTGTTAGGAAGTTAAATTTTGATGGAGTGCAAAATCAACAATCTATGTAATTTTGTTCTTTTGCTGTTAGGAAGTCTCTTTAGCTCTCAATAGGAGCCTTACAGTTACAGACTTTGCTCCAAATAGGAGCCTCAGACTTTGCTCTTTTGTTGTTCAGAACAATGCATTCAGAAAAACAATGAGATTATCCAGACATCCAATCCATTGCTGATTTACATGCTGATTACAATTCCAGCCAACAGATTCAGTAGAGACTAACAAGAAAGAAAGAAAATGCACTGCAGTTGTAGTCTAAACTGTCAGCTATTTACATGTTCTCACTCATGCTCCATGGCATATAGCAGAATATCTTATTGAATTAAGCAAGCAATCCCAAGCTAGTTACAGCTGC
>DXKC01059618.1:0-11871 GCA_031170775.1 Cymbopogon citratus
CAAAAATAGCGTCGCTATGGGATGCGTGCCAGTGAAACTTTCTCAACTTTGACTAGGTTTATAGAAAATATGTGTAATATTTATATCTGTAAATAAATTTGTTAAAAAACTAGACTTCAAGATCTTTCCGATGATACTAATTACTTAGCATAAATATTTATATATTTTAATATATAATTGTCGACATTTTAAAAACGTGATTTTCTTGGGAAGCGAGAATGACACTTATTTTGGGACGGAGGGAGTACACGATGAGACACACAAGATTCGCCTGTGCGTTGATCATCAAATTACAGCAAACATCAAATCACACTTTGCTTCGTCCAGGAGATCGCTGGTTGGTCGTACTTGCCCTGATAGCTGGTAGGGCCGGCGTCCTCAACCTGTTCGTCTGAGAGCCGGAGGAGCGGCTATGCCTTCACGCGCGCGGGCGACGAAGACGATCGCGTGGCTGACATTTTATTCGCTAACCTATCCCGTTGGATGCGTCACGTCGAGACGAGTCTATTGGTGCTACTCTTGTCATCGAAAAGTTCACCGCCGGCGAGGTATGGCCGGTCAAAGAGTCGCCCATTCTTTTATAAGGACTGTGACGCGATTTTATTTCTGTTTCTGGATCCTGATATAAAATACCAAGATACATAATTTTAAATATATAGTCTTAGTTGTATTGTTGAAAGTCCAGGGTTTCTGATGCAAAAGTTTATTTAGCAATTTGACAAGTATTTTTTAGCAAACTGTTAGAGATGATACATTATTTCACTTGCCATATATTTTAGTAACTTGCCAAATCACGAAATTTAGCAAGTGGATTTTTGCCAATTGTTGGAGATGCTCAAGGCTGGACAAAAAACATCGTCGATTTCCCTCGGCGGATCACTGAAGCTTTTTATTTTAACTTGGTTCCATGTAAGGCTGGACCAAAAAACTCGCTTGCTCGACTCGCTCGCCAGTGGCTCGGCTCGAGCTCAACTTGTTTTATAATGAACCAGCTCGTTTTATAACAAACTAACTCGTTTTATAATGAGGCACAGGAATGAAAGTGATACGAATATTTTCTGATCGTATTCGAGACTGAATTCGTTTTGAGGGGTTTTAATCCGTCCATATTCGAGTCCGAATATTCAACATCGGATACTGAATCCGTATCCAAATACTCAAATCACATATTTATGATGTCGATGTTCAATCATATCCTATCTGGCATTGTTCATATTATCCGTATTCGAATCCAAATCCGGATAGAAATATGAAAACAAATACGATATCGGTGATATCCGTTCGTACACGATCCGTTTTCATCCCTAATGAGGCAGCTCGAGCTGGCTCGCGAGCTGCTCGCGAGCCATAACGAGCCAAGATAAATATCAAATATTGTATGGATCAATAGAACCGATCAACGGATGATGATGGATCATGGTCATGGACGATAGCATATTTATATTTTCATTATAAAATCCATATGTATTTTGTTTATTTCATTTTAGATATGCAGTTGATGTGTTTTTTTACGGATTTGTTGTTGCCATCTCTATGTATATGTTTTTATGCTCTGGCTCGCGAGCCAAACGAGCTACCTTGAGTCGAGCCGAGCCGAGCTAGCTTTCTGGCTCATTTGTATAATGAGCTATAACGAGTCGAGTCATAACGAGTCGAGCTATAACGAGCCGAGCCACTAACGAGTCGAGCTGGCTCGATATCCAGCCCTAGTTCCATATCCCGTCTCCATCTATCTATGTTGTTAGGAAAAAAAAGAGAAAAACTCATTTTCAACAGTTTGTCATCTTTTAGCAATTGACAAATATACTGGAACTATGCATAAAAATATGCGCACTCTTCTAGCACACATGGGCTCTTTCCCACAACCCCACCTTATCTATTCCTTCCTGTGCCACGATTCTTGTACTTCGCGACAAAGCTCCGATCAAAAGAGACGATCATTGCTGCCACCGACCTAGGGACGAGGTACTCCACCATCTGCTGCCTGGGGGAAGCACGGTGACCTCCCGGCATTGAGCTCCCAAGCTCGCCGCTGATGCCACTTGCGTCAAGACGAGCACGGCCGTTCGACTCCACGGCTACGACAACAGCAGCCCAGCAGCTTCGCTCGCATGCCTCTGCGCCACCCCTCACTGCTGGCATGGCCCTTCCAGCCGGGATCGGTCGCTCGCTCTTGTAGGCGCGTCGCCGCATCGGTGTTGTGAGCGTGAGAAAAAGCTATTGAACACGCGTGTGTTTCAGGGGGGAGTAGCACACGGGTGTTTTTGGACAGAGAAACACACGAATTGTACCAGCCAAGAAATCCGTGTGATTTTCTTTGTTGTAGCACACGAATTTAGTCAAGCTGGCAACCAACACAAGTCCAGCAAAGAAAAGGAAAATTCATGTGATTTCTGTCAAAGTAACACACAAAAAACAGAAGGTGGAAAAAACGTGTGTTTTGTAACCAACTAGCACACGAATTTTGCCAAGAAGTTGTAGTTGTAGTTGTAATTTTTCTGTCCAAAAAAAAGGCCCACAAACCTGCCAAGAAAAAGGCCCATGTTAATACCTATCAGCCCATTAGCCCACACAAACAAATAATGAGCCCTATATAAAGACTTGGCAAAGAAGCAAACCCTAGACAGATCAAATCGATCTGTTCGTGAGGAGCAGCTCTGCTCTCTTCACGCAACAGGAGGAGAAAAAGAGAGGGGGGAGAAAAGCCAGGAACCACCAGATCCAACAAGTCAAAAAGGGCAAATTCAGAAGATCTAAGAAGGCAGCACTCACCACGAGATCAGCCAAGGTTATTGCATCCAACATCCAAGCCTTGATTATGTTTGATGAACTCCAATCTCCCCTCTGCACTGATGAAAGATTTGATGAAATATGACAATTTATACATGTACTTGTACTAGATTACTTTACAATTAAAGGTAGAATACTAGAAATGCTGCTAATATGAACTTGAAACACAACTTATCAGCAAAAAAACAGATCAAAACATCATCAAATCTGTATATTGATCCACCTATAGGTCTGCCAAATGCTTCCTCACTGTACACAAATGCATGTCCATCACTGCACAAAATGTCGTGGAATGAATGAATCACAATTTTGTTCAAAATAACTCATAGATCAGAATGAACTTGAGTTGAATTCAAAGAAATGCTGCTTATATTAACTTTTAGGAATACTTACCAGCACAACTGATCCAAGCTCCTGAAAACTATGTGTCACAAACAAACAGGTGTGCATATTGGTTCATCACTGTAGACAATGCATCTACCAAAATAAACAGAAGAGGTCTAGACATAGAGCTGGCATACAGAAATATAGGAGATGAGCAGGTTTTTTACATTCAAACACAAAGAAAGAGCACAGCACAGATACAATTTCTTACTATGGAAGGACAATAGACAAATTTTCCACTTCCAGAAGAACACAATTACAATTTCTTAATATGCAAGCAAAATAGACAAATAGTTTCTCTATATACTAGCACAATCACAAAACCATATATCTTATGCAATCGTATGTTGACAAGTTACCATGGACAATATGGATGGGCACTCAGTACCAAATTATGACTTGACAACAGCGGAAGGGATCGCAAAATGGCAAGAGGCAATGCAAATCATGTTTGATGCTAACCAGCAACTGTTTGCAAATCCTATGATACCAAATCTGGGACAAATGAGTTCATACAACAGAAATGTAAACAACAACACCTAGAATTTTGGTACAGCAATACTACCTGCATCAGAAGGTGGTCCTTCAAATGCAGTTACATTCAAGAGGGTGAGCAAAAGAATTCTGTAACTTTTATTTCCATGGTTCCTCCTTTGCATCCCTACATAGATGACAACATTTGAATGCTACATATATAAAATTCTTTATATACTAATGTAGGGTGGGTTCACAGAGCTTATATATGAGCAGATCATGAGCTCACAAGAAGAAGATCACACAACTGTCAGGAATACAATGCAGGTACAAAATTACAGTTCCAATATATACAAAGTACACTATGGAAATATTTGTATTTTACACATTGGAAAATGTAATATACAAATGACGCCGATACATGGATGGATGCAAGGGTCATTAACACAGATGATGATTGAAAATGACATAAATGGAATACAAGAAACCTTAGGGCCCCAAACTGACTGGTCTATTGCAGAGACATCACTGGAAGATCAAGTACATACTAAAAACAAAAATCGATTTCACTGAGATTCCAATTAAAAATATAAACTTATCTTTGCAAATAAACATTAATATCCTTCTATCAAATTATGCACAGGATTTCACTGATGACAATGCAAGACAGAAACAACCAATCATTGAGCCTGATGATACTGAGGATGAATACTACCATTGGCAAACTGATATCTTCGACAACATGGAAATTGATAAGGTAAAGAGCAACAAAAACATATATTCATGAATCCATATTTGTAAGGGCACATAGACAGACAAATCCAAATAATGAATAATTAAAACTGATGTTAATGAATTTACAGGAACATGACAATACTGAACCAACAATGTTAGAGAATGTTAGGAGCAGCAGTATACCAGCACAATCAACAAGCACGCAGGTTTAGTCATCTATGACAGATGATGAGGACAGAATGCTTATAGAAGAGGAGATTGATGAATTCATCATTGCAGAGCAGGCTGCTGCAGCTCAGGGTAACGATGGCCCGATTGACAGTGTATACACCCCACAGCTGCACCAGAAGTCTGATAGCAAGGATCATGCCCAACATTTCTTCTGCATGTATGCATTCCTTGCTGGTTTCAAGGTTGTAATCAAACACTCTACAAGAACAACAAGCAAGAAGAGGAACAATGAGTTTATCAAAATAGAAATGAAGTGCACAAAAGCTGGAAAAAATAAGGGGGCAAAAACTCTAGAACAACAAGAGGCTGAGGTAGATCAGGACATTAGAAAGAAGCCAGTTGACAAAAGGAATACAAATCTTCAGAAGAAAACAGATTGTCCTTGCACTATGCTAGTGAAAGAAGAAAACCCAGGAGGTAAGTAGAAGGTCATAACTCTAGACTTGGATCACAACCATGAGTTAAGGCCAGGAGACAGAGATACTCTATTCTCAGGTCACAAATACATGACAGACATGGAGAAGGGTCTAATCAGAACACTCAATGCAAACAACATCCCCACGAGACAGATGGTCAGCATACTGTCATACCTGAGAGGAGGCATCACAGCCCTGCCCATGAAGAAGAAGGACATCAGCAACTTCAGAACAAAGATAAATCGAGAGATCAGGTCATCAGATATGACCAAAGTTATGGAATATTTTAGGAGGAGGCAAAGTGAGGATCCTAAATTCTTCTACAAATACGATTTGGATGAAGAAAGGAGAGTGAAGAACATTTTTCTGGACAGATTCTTGCTCAATGAACTACTATGCTGAGTATGGTGAATGTGTTAGCTTTGACACCACCTATATGACCAATCGATACAACCTACCCTTCTACGCGTTTGTTGGCATAACAGGGCATGCACAAAGCTACCTCTTTGGCAATGCTTTCCTAGGTGATGAGACAATTGAGACATTTAAGTGGGTCTTTGAAGCTTTTCTTGAGGCAATGGGAGGCAAGCACCTAGTTACAATCATCACTGATCAAGACAATGCAATGAAGACAGCAATTCAGATTGTTTTCCCAAACACAAGGCACATAAATTGCCTCTTTCACATTAAAAAGAAATGTTACACAGAATGGGAAAATCTTCGTAGCAAAGGAGAATAGCGGCCTGTTTCAAGATTTCAAAGACATCATAAACAACAGTCTGACAATAGATGAATTCGAAAGCATGTGGAAGAAACTGATAGAGGAGAAGAAGCTACGGAACAACAAATACATATAAAAAATGTGGAAATGAGGCATAGGTTCATACCAGTATACTACAAGGATGATTTCTTCCCATTTATACAAACAACTTCTAGAAGCGAGCAAATGAATGCCAGAATGAAGGACAATGTTGGGCCAACATACAGCATGATGAAATTCATGATAGAATACGATCATATCCTTGAGACAATTAACATGGCTGAGAAGGTAGAAGACTGCTACAGTAGCAAAAAACTCCAAAGGAATTAAGATTCGGATACACAATTGAGAAGCAGGCAGCTGAACTGTACAACAGGAACATTTTTAGAAAATTCCAGATACAGCTAAATGCAACAGCTAGACTCAGCTACAAGGAGATTGAAGAAGGGAAAAGATTTGAGGTATGGCCAAAGGAAAACCAAGTACACAATGTACACAGAGTGAGAAAGTATACAGTAAAAACAGACCTTACAGAGGGGGATGAACAATTTACCTGCATATGCGCAAAGTTCAGCAAAGATGCAATTCTGTGTTCCTATATCCTAAAAATCATAGTTGAGAAGGAAATCAGCATGATTCCGGACAAGTATATCATAAACATGTGGAGGAAAAAGAGTTCAACGGTACATGTTCGAGTGGAACAAGAAGAAACCATTGCGACAAGTTCATTGCTGAGGTACAATATACTTTCGAGGAAGTCTACAATCCTAAATGATAAAGGATCAAAAAGTTAGGTTGCTATGGAGTACATGTTGAGAAAATTCAACAAGCTGGATTTAAATCTTGATGCACTTTTAGCCAGCCAAGATATAGGAGGAGCACAAGTTCAAGATCAAAGTAATGAAGATGGACAGAGTATGGCACAAGCACAAGGCATTGAAGAAGGACAAAGTATGGCACAAGCACAAGCACCAGACACTGAAGAAGAAACAGACACACAACTGGAAGATCCAAATTTCATAAAGAAAAGAGGAAGGCCACGAAAACCAAAGCGTTTCAAGGCGATGATAGAAGATATCAGGATAAAAGAGGCAGAAAAACTCAAGAAGAAGATTGCAGCACAAGAAAAAAAGAAAGCTGCTAAAGAAAGAAGGAAGCTGGCTGAAGAAAAAAGGAAGTTGGCTGCTGAAAACAAGAAGAACAAGAAATCAAATGACACCAAAAGCATAGGTAAAAAAAATTCTGATGTATATTTTGTGGCCTCAGCTTTGCAAGTAGGTAGTTTCATAGCACTAACATTCATAAGTGGCTGCATATGTACTAACTATCAAGAGCTCCAGCAAAATAAGAACACATCAGCCGTGAAACCATGCCTTACTTCCATCCCAAGTTGTCAACCAGTGTCAAAGTAGATGTAGCTTGGGGACAGACATGTGGCATGGTTTGAAGACAGCCATCCGAAAACAACACAGTCACAAAAAATGCTATACAACACATAAGTGTTAGGGAAAAACTTAAAAACATGCTTGCATACAAAATTATGTTTAACAGTAGTTCGCATCATATGCCTTGATAAATACTATAACACACAGTTACTGATTTTGCAGGCTCCCCAATGAAGCCACAGAGGAAGAAAAGGAAGGAAACAATCAAATCTACAGCACAAGGAAACGGGAAAACATGTTGAAGACAACAAGAAAGCAAAATTTTAGGGGACTAGATTATTTATCTCAGTTATAATTTATGTAATATGCTAGATAATGCAAACCTTTCATTAAATTATGTCTAGAGCTGGAATTGCAAAACAGGACATGTACAATTGCAGTATATTGTACTAGCAATTTACATTTGTCATTACTGCAATGTCAAGATTTTGACTTGGACGCAATTTGAAATATTACAAATGCTGCATACATTATGTTTGAATACAACTGACCTGCAAAAGAATATCCCATAGGCAACAGCAGCGTGCCCCCTGCAATAAGTTTGGACAACAAAATCTGTGTTTTTTAAGAAACCCTCCTCACTTTATCAGGGCTTGGAATCTGCTATCATGCAACATCATAGGCATCACATGATAGGCGGAGTTAAAAAACACAAAAAAAATATTAGAAAGAAATCAACATGTGAACCTTGATATAAATACAAGACAAATTAACAAAAAACTTGAAAGTACTAGTAACGACATAGTATCTAGGTCTGAATTCTAGTTCACCAAACTAAATATATCATTCAGTTTCATTACCACAATGTACTGCATAGAACGAAATAAAACTGAAATAAAGATAACATAAAATGACAAAGCAAAATTGGATTTATGTGTGTGGCCCATGTATCTCTCTGAGCTACAACTTCAGCACCAACACATCAGATCGAAAAACGCAACAAAGCTGTTTCAAGATTAATTGTTCTGAAAAAACCATCAAATTAACAATTGCATGAGCGGAAGGAAACAATTTATGTAGAGATTGTAAAGAAAATATCAAAAGAAGATAACTAACCTTAACGTCCATACAGATAAATTGTAGCATGACGATAGAAATCCATATTCTTAGGAAAAGAAACCATCCTCAGAACACGGCAGAATTGGATTTGGTTATCATCAACTCGATAATTAAAAGCAGTAATGCGATCAACATCAGCATCATTATCCATCAACAAATAGACAACATCACTGAGAAAATCATAAGCAATCTTCGACCTAAGGAGAAATCTATCTTTGAAGAAATGACTAACAACCCTAGTGACAAAAAATATCTTGTCGTCATGATTAAGATTCTTGACATCAACAACCTTGGACTGGTCACCAGGAACTAGGTTGAAATGCCTAAAAATAAACTTAGAAGCAATTTCAACTTCAATGGTAGCGGAAGCAATCCGATTCTAGGAAACAAAAAATAGGAAAAAAAGATATAAACATAAATGAAAAGGAAAAAAAATTGAACAATGAGGTAACATAAAAATAAAACTTAAAAATGAAATCAGATTGGAAATGTACTTACATGAACATGCACTTCTAAAACCTCAAAGGCAGTAAATGAACCTCCCCTCAAACCAATACTTGCAACTTTCCAAAAACCAATGCCATCTAGATCAACTTTCAAGAAGTAGCCACGAAGGGCATCACAAACCTCTTCACTGTCAGCAAGATAGTACACAGTACTGTCAACAACATCAAAACAAATCCTAAACTTTACTACAGAATCAAGACCCTTAGCTTTCCTCAAAGCAAGAGCACAACAAACAAGATGCTTATTAGTAGACTTCCAACCACCAATAGATACAGCAGCAACCGAACGAGTCTGTTAACCATATTCAAGGCCAAGATATTTCACAACAAAGTAAGACACATGTCTATCATTATAGACATAGTCTTCAGGATTTTTAACAATAGGAACAACTGAAGACTGGAAAAAAACAAATCAGTGGAAACAAGCAACTGTAATCAGTGGAAATAAAAGACATATGAATAAAGGAATTTGATTCAGTAAAATATCTTGAAGCAAATTTTCCTTCTGATCTACAAGTATCATAGTAATAAAGCAAGTTTAATAATACCTAGGGCATGATACGTTAACAGAATAAATTACTGCACATCAAAATGAATAATTGATACAAAGATATAACACAATCACACATGATTACGATCATCAGAATAATAAAGTGTAAAATCACCAAAATAATTACTATGGTAAATACAAGGTAAATATAGACCAAAACAAATTAGTCCAGAATGACAGGTATGACATGGAAACAGATGGATAACGAACTTAACATATAGACCGAGACTTAAACAAAGAAAAAATATATAACACAAAGAAATAAAAACAAAAAAATTGAACACAAGGTGCTAGCAGATTTAATTACCACGCCATCAGACTCTGAACCACCGCTCTCAGTGGAATGGTCCGTCGAAAACAATTCATCAGAACATAAACTTCCTAACTCAGAAGAAGATCCCTCACTGTCAGACATGGCTAGAAAAAAATGTCAAATCAGATAAGGAATACAAATAATGAAAAAAAGATAACAGGTATTCTCTAATTTCAATTAAAACAAAAAGAGCAACATACAAAACAACACACAAAAAAATGCATGAATGTAGTCAGATCAAACACTAAGAACTTACCAGTCAAAAGTACTAGGCAAGAAGACAAAGATATTGCAGAGGAGAGAAATGACATAACACAGAGTATAGAGGAGCAGCCAAGAGAGGAATGGCCAACGCAGAGGGAGAGGGGAGGCCACTGGACTTTAAATAGAAGAGGGAGGGGCAGTCCACTAAATAAAAGGAGATCGAGATCCAAAATAAATGGGAAGCTGAAAGGGCAGCAGGAGATGGAGGGGCATGAGAGGGCATGGGAATACAGACCACCCACTCAGTCAACATGTGAGAATGGACAATAATAGGGGAGAGGAAAGGACATGTTTTATGGGCCCTAATAAAACCAGATAAAGATAGGCCTAAACCATAAGAAAGGTCCAAAAAATGGGCTATGAAGGAAGAGGCACATTGAACCCATCAAAAAAGGCCCACCAAACAAGAAAAAAGAAAGGGGCGAAAAGGATTTTACCTTATCAGATGACAGCCACTACACAGCAGCTAGGGGCCCTTGCAACTCCAAGAAAATCCAATATGCCTCAGAAAAGAAGAGTCACTTCTACACAGAATAAAGAAATGAGACTACAACACATGGTTTAAGTAAAACTAGGATAAGTTTGGAAAATTGTATCAACAAAATTTAAAAATGCAAATTACATTTTCAGAATGGAAGTCATAACCATGATACAACAACATCAGCAGCAGCAAAAAAAACTAAAAACATTATGTGGCCTCAGCTTTGCTAATATTAACATTCAGAGGGGGTTTGATAGTAGTACCATTCATAGGAGGCTGCATAGATATGTAGAAAAGGAAGAAAAAGTGCATGTGTTTCTGCCCAGCAACACAGCAAACCATCAGAATGGAAGTCATAACCATGATACATAGAGCTAAGAAATTAAGCATACCATGAGTAGGGGATTCTGCAAAGTTAAAACTTACTTCAAGTTTTCATTGGTTTCTGCCATCAATAATAAAGCCTCATACAAATCAGATTCTGCATTAGACACTCTAATCTTTGAGTGAGGCGTCACAAAAGGACTAAGCTTGTAAATGCTAGGATTCACCAAATGCCTAGGACGATTAACAACAATTTTTGAACTTGAAGATAGCCAGTCGGCAGCTGCACTAGAAGAATCAGAATGCATTCTGCTACCCTGAGATCTCCCGGATACGAAATTTGCAGCACCAAATGATTTTTCTAGATTCATTGGGAGACGGCTCTGAGAAGGTGTCTGCAAACATATGCTACATGAAAATGTTTCGTAACAAAATAATTCGCCTCAAGTTACACAAAAACCATGTAATTAATTATAAGAAATTAAAGAGAGAGCATTAAACAATAAAATATATACAACACAAGTACCTATATGAAAATAGGCACAAAAAGAGTATCCAAACAAGTAAAAATAACAGTTCAAAAGATATTACATCATGTAGAACACATTCCCAAATGTGCCCCAAGTCACCATTCATAATAATAAGAGCCTAACATTGTACTACATAACTTGACCACAAATAAACCCAAAAAAGGAGCCACTGTCAGGTTATCTTGCAAATAGCGAACATCCAATTTTTGATAAAATTATTGAAGCCTATATATAATGGCCAAAGGCTCTCCAGAAGAAGATATTGCAGCAAGAGGAACAGGTTCTTTGACGGTCTGTTGGCAAATCCTAGCCTAACAGATATAATCCGCAAGCGCACGGATACCGATGTAGCTTTCACCTGGGAGTATTCCAAGGTATCGATTTTCACGGGGAATGTGAAGTGTCCTAATCTAAAGCCAAGATGTCCAAGGGTAGTGATGATGTAACAAGGGTGATGAATAGAGAGGCACTTGATCGATACAGCGCAGGTCTTCTAGATAATTGAGCAGGATAGTTATTACTAAAGTGATCTACTTCGGGCACCTGGGACCAACCAACTCGCAAGAGCAGGCGAGTCCACCCCTAAGTCCTACAGAACAGAACTAACGT
>DXKC01059892.1:0-11939 GCA_031170775.1 Cymbopogon citratus
CCCCCTTTTCCATTCGGCGCGTCCTCGTGCCGAATTCCGAGCCAGTCATTGATGCCTGCGGGGGGAAGTTCGGCGCCGATCTGCTGGAACCTGCAGGTCAAGGTGCCGTGCACCTCGTTGATGTTCTCCACGATGCTGGTGTCGAGTGGCATGAACTCAAAACTGTACTTGAGTTCGCCGATGTAGCCGAACATCAAGAAGGATAGTGTTGTTGTCGTTGGCTCATGCAGGTGGTTTCTTGCCGTTTCAATGGAGGAGCGGGGTACCTTGGATTGTACCTCGAATATGGACAGATTTGGTGGTGGTGAGCGGTAAGTTCTTACACCGTTGTTGTCGTGGGAGGTGATGGTGAACTGCATTCCCCGCCATGCTGTTGGTCGTGCCCGCATCGGTGGTATGGTCCTCATGTCCAGCGTGTAGCCGAAGAGCAAGGAGCCTGTGTAGATTACTGATGGTGACATTTGGTGGGTCGTGGCTCCCGGAACGATGTTGATGTCGATGCCTCCAATCTGCGCAAGGCGTCTAGCTGCCTTGTCAAATAAGATTACCGTTGTCTGTTGCATGGGTTGGTTCCTGGTCCATGGATGACAAAGCAGTACCTAGGAGGGTCACTCATCCTGAAGGTGCTAGGAAAACGGCTCGTAAATGCCAACGGCCAACAGGCGAAGACATTGTGGTCCTCCAAGTAGAAGTGTCCGCAGTAGCTGTGGCAGAAGTGGTGATGTTGCCGGCAGGAAGAAGCGTCCATCAAAGAGGAAGATGCCGCGATCAACTGACCAGGTTGCCTCGGCCCTCCCTGCCCTGATGGCTCTATGGATTGTCTGGAGCTCCGGTTGGCGCATGATGGCTTGCCGGAGGGAGTCAAAGACGGTGTCGCTGAAGTTGCTGAAGTGGTCGAAGATTGTCACAGACCGAGCCCTCTGTGCCCTAAGAATTGGGGGGTGGGGGTTCCGGGGAACGGTGCTCGCACGTACCAGAGGTGGTGGCGCCTGGAGAGGTTGCACTCATGGGGTGGCCTAATGCTCCGGTGTCGCAGTGAGGGTGTGGAAGCTGCATCGTGGAAGAACTGTAGGTGCATCTCAGAGAAATCCCAAGAGATGCGCCCGAGGCTAGCTAGCTATGGTGTCCCCAAGATGATGTCCATGTCGTTCCCAATGTCGAGGAGGTATGCGTCGATGGCGAAGCTGTAGTCGTGGATAGAGAAGGTAGTATTGAAAGTAGCTGTGCGACAAGATACCTCGTTACCACTTCCCACCAAGATCGTTGTAGTGATCCTTTGTTCCCGTAGTCTGTAGGCTCGGGCGATGTTGATGTCAATGCTGTTGTGTGTGGATCCCGAGTCCACCAGCATCCGGACTTGGCCGCCATGGAGTGTGCCTTGTAGGTAGAATGGCGATGCACCCTCGATGCTGGAGTCCGTCCTGCCGATGAGTCCATCAAGCTATTCTCGGTGTCATCGTCATCGGTGTAGTTGTTGACAATGGTGATCTCAAATAGCTACTTGCACTTGTGGCCTCCACTGAATGGCTCATCACAGTTGAAACAGAGACCCGCACGTCGTCTTTCTGCCATCTTGTCGGGGGTGAGGCGTTTGAATGGACGGGGGGGTGTTGTCTGTGTACCTGGCGTTGCGGATGCTGGAGCTGTTGTGGTTGGTGCCGCTGATAGGGCTTTTGGCGGTGGAACGCGGCCCTTGAGAAACGGCGCCCTATTGGCCTCGGCGAGCACCTCCATGCGGCGCTCGTACGCCCGGGTGAGCGACATCGCCATCTCTATGTCCTGGGGGTTTTGCAACTTGACCTCTATTTTCAGTGGTTCCATCAGGCCGGCAGTGTAGATGTTGACTTGCTGCTGCTCGTCCAGTGAACCCGCCCTGGCCACGTGCGCCAGGAAGTGCTCCGCGTACTCGTCGACCGTTCCCATTTTCCTTAGCGACATCAATTCACTAAGGGGGGTCCGCCTCGTCGGTGGGCTGAATCGCTCATTGACGCAACGGGCGAAGTACGTCCAGTCTGACACATCATTGTCCTACGAGAGCCTCATGTACCATTGTTGAGCTGTGCCCGTCAGGTGGTAGGATGTGTAACATGTTTTCTGATCCTCTAGTGTTCGTTGGCCCTGGAAGAACTGTTCGCAGCGGTTGATCCACGGGAGGGGATCGTCCTTGCCATCGTAGGTGGGGAAGGCGAGCTTATGGGGGTGGATGTCGAGGGCGTTGAAGGAACCGGTGGTCGTGGTGACGGGATCTGGATCTGGTTTGGCCTCCTCTTTGCCGAAGAGCTTCGCCTCAATCTTTGCCGCGATGTCCGGCGTGGTTTGATCCCAAGATTTCTCCTTCTGTGCCTAGAGGAAGTCGCGCCCGTGCGGTTGTTGAGTTTCCCCATCTCGTACATGAGGGACTTGGAGAGTTGAGCGAGGAGCTGCTTCACGTCTAGTTCGTCTCCCATGGCGGCGTAGTGAGGATCGCCTGGTCTCCGAGATACCAGGTGTTAAGGTCCAAGGTCCGGGGGCCCTTGAACACAGCGTAGACGATGGGGGAGGAGGGCATAAGGGCGGCGAGGGCCGGCCGGCAGCCGAGCTGCGGTGGCGCTGTGGCTGGCGGCTGCGCTGGCGCGGCGTGGGTGGCGGCGGCGCGCATGCGGGAAAGGGGGAGGGGACAGCGGTGCTGGAGAGCAGGAGAGCGGGAGGGGTAACAGCCTTTGGCCCAATTCTTCCTTAATTCCAAAACAATTACATGGCCCCAAATATATATAGTCTCTAATGAGACTTCTTCGCAAGGTAATCTAAATGATTCCTTATAGAATTGGATTCTTTCATAATTTTTCTAATTAATATTCCTTATTTATTCTTGACTCGCAAGGCAGCTAATCCCGGCGGTGGGGCCAAGGCGGCGGCTGGTGCGGCCGCCCCCCTCTAGGGCGTGCTGTGCGGCCCGTCGGTGCCTATTGACGCGTCGTCGCCTCCGTCCGGCGCCTTGATCAGCCCATGATCGATTCCGGAAGGTCCGGCCCAAGTTGGGACCGTGACATGAACACAATAAGAAAGTGATCTTAGCTTGAGGTACATAACACCTGCTTCATGGCATGATGATTAAATATTGTTCGCATGTTTAGTCGATCTAGAACACGATGAGAAGAAATACAATCTTTCATTTCATTTTAAAATTAGGATACGGAAGTTATTTGCGATAATCTAATCTTAGATAGCTTCTATTCTTTAAAACATTGTAGGGCGCCCAAAGGGCGCCTGATGTTCTAGTTCAAATACAAACTATGTTTAGTCTTGCAAGAGTTCAGTGACAACGATGCCTGAATGTCATCTCATCTGGCCCTTGGTAATGGAACAGTCTCCGTGTAGGGAATTATGAAAATGAAATAAATATCCTTCCCAACAAAATCCAAGTCACCTGTCCTGGGATTCTTATACCTCAACTGATCCACAGAAGCCACTTCCTTTGTGGTTCCAGTTGCCTTGTCGTGACGGTAGGTATGGTAACCGCTTTGAAGAAATACACAATCACCAAGGAATCTTAATGCTTTGCACCTCATTGGTGGATTATCAATCACATAAACCCGATGCCACTCATGATTGCCACCAGATGACGACGCCCAAAAAGCTATTTCTGCTGGTAGACGTTGAACTAGGCATAATTTCCCACCTAGTTCCATAAAGTGAAGGATCTGCCCATCTAATGGCAACACAGGATGAGATATGAAATCAAACTTTTCCTCTTGTAAATCTAAGAGTAGGAAGCCTTGTAGTGGTGTTTGTAGGAGCTTCCTCTCGATGTGCCAGTACAAAGACCCCTTGAAGTAGGCAGTCTCCTGTGGCATAATTACAGGGTACGGTGGATCCTCTATTGTCCTCCAGCATGAACCATGCAGCCCACCGATAGTAAACACTTCCATCCCAGCATTATTGTAAGTCCACTCAGAATAATCTACCGATCGGTAAAAGGAGCTCGCAACCTTGTAAGTGTTGGTACCAAGATCCAGGCCTAGACCACAAGCTTGCGGAAGTCCCTGGGTCTTTTTGGGCTCGGGCAGGTTGAGGACATCACCACCTGTGCCTGGGTTGAAGACATATATAGCTTGCTGTCCGTGGGAAGCGAAACAAGACCGTCTCAGGGCAATCCCGGAGTCCCCAGGGAGATCCATTGTCTTCACAAGGGACGCATTGCCCTGGCCAGGCTCCTGCCAATGGTAGAAGGGGACCTTGTCTGGGTACCAGGTATTGTGTGTGGCGATAAGGAAGGACGGTTCACACTCATTTCTGGAGGCGGACTGCTTGAGGTGCGTGCGGATGAATGGTGGGCTGGAGATGGTGGCACGCCAGGCTCTGCACACGGACGTGAACCGGGCAAGAGTTTTAGGGGGCAGCTGGGGAAGGATGTCCCAGACGAGATCGTCCGGCATCGTCACATGCATTTTTTTTTGAGAGCAGGCATATAGCCCGTATTTCATTAAGAAGAAGAGAGTGGTCAATAGACCTACACATAGTTAGTACAAAAGGGTCCGCGAGTAATCCTAGGATTACCAACGAAACCCCGACACACAAGTACAAAGCAAGAACACGGAGGGGCACCCTCCACCTAACAATCCTAAGAACTGAGCCTAATACAAAATATATCTCGACACCTAGGTAGCCAGTAGTGAAAGGAGCCATAGACGAAACAGCACGACACGGCGGCAAAGCATCCGCCCGAACACCCGACTGCCAAGCATCTGTCCCCACCTCAGCGACCTCAACGGCCAACCCGTCGGAGACGCGTCCTCGGTGGCAAAGTAAGACACGGCAGGAAAACATCCGCCTGAACTCCAGACGGCCAAGCATCCGTCCCCACCTCAGTGACCTCAACGGCCAATCAGTCGGAAACGCGTCCTTGGTGGCAAAGCAGAACCCGCTCCTCCGAGTCACAAGAGCCAAAGCCCTCCGGACCACGGGCGAGGAGGACAACACCACGACCTCGGTGGTGAAGCATCCACCGGAAACGCGAGCTCAGCGGTCATAGCCGCACCCCAAATGCTCCTCCGAGTCACATAGGGCCATAACCCCTAGGACCACGGGTGAGGAGAACCTACCTGAAGAAACACAGGTGACAAAGCATCTGCCAGAAACAGACGACTACGGCTACCACAAACACCAACTAGACATACCAGAGTGAGGAGATGCATGAAGCGCGAAAAGGCACAGCGCAACGACCACGGAGGAGCATCAATGGGCAGGAGAACGGCACGACGAAGACAGGCTAGGTGCATCAGCGAAGCCTTCAGGAAGTAAATGACATCTGCAGACGCCAACTTCGCTGTGAATAGCATCCGGGGACTTTCATCCTCAAGCCAGTCCCAGCGGTTTCCTATGACGGACTAAGGATGACGCCTTCAGGAAGGTGACGACCCCGAGGCGCCACCGTCGTCAGCTGGTAAGAAGCCAAGCGGGTTTTCACCCCTGTCCGCCATCAGGAGGTGTAGGAGTGCCCGATCCACCAACATCAGCCTCGCCACCATGGCGCTGCAGACCTGAGAATCGAGAGGCAACACCATCTTCGCCACCACGGCGTCGACGATGCACCATCGGAGCCACCGTCTGCATCACCGCGATACAAGACAGCACACTCTGTTGGCCTCTACACGCAAACCGCCGTCCAGAGCCGAAGGAACAGCCCGCGCATCCCCCGGCCCCAAAGGGACCAGGCCAACCGCCGACAGGGGGGGTGGCCGCCCAGCCCCGGCCCACACGGAGGAGAGCAGGGACCCACCAGGCGGGGGGCCCGCAAGGCCGGCGACGGAGAGGGGGGAGGCGGCGCCGGCCGCCATGGCAACCCAGCCCCAGACCCAGAGCTCCAAGGCCAGGAACCGCCACCAAACCGCCGTAGGGGAGGCCTAGCACAGGCAGCCGCGTTGATAGCAGCACCGCCAGCCCGCCATCCGCCGAAGGCGCCGCAGGGCGCCAAGCAGCCGAAGCCGCAGACCAGTGCCTGCGCACCCTTACTTGCTGTGCGCGAGGCACCGTGCAAACAACCGTCGTTCGGGACCGTGCCCAGTCGGCTGGAGGCAGGTCTGGGGAGGGGACCTGACACCGGCCAGCCGATCGTGACCGCCGCCGGCTGACGCGCCCCGGGCCATAGGAACCTAGATCTGACGCCCCAGCCAACCGTCGGCCGTCCCCGGTCAGGCCTGACATGGCCGACCCGAGCAGGAGGGGGGAAGGCGCCGCCGCGTCAGATCCAGCCCGCGAGGACAGGGATCCGGCCGACCGACGCCGTTCCGGGCCGCCGGAGCCACCGCCGACGCCAAAGTCGTCGGAGAAGTAGGGGTGGTAGGAGGGGGATACGAGACGCGTGGGGGTGGGAGGAGAAGTGCGAACGGCACCAGATTGTGGCCCGCCGCTGGCCGCCGCCGCCGCCGCCGCGAGCTAAGGACGGCGACGACGGCCAGAGACACACCGGAAGGAGGAGGGAGTTCGGCGGTGGCGAGGTCGCCCCCCGGGTCGCCCGTTCGGAGGCGCTCCGGGGTCAGGGGACGGGTCGTATCAGCGTGTGTTAACTTTGGAAAATAAGCAAAAGACCGCATCGTCACATGCATGGCGAACCCTTCTCTTGTATGTCCTCAAAGAAGTCCTCTCTTCTGTGTTGTTCCAATCTGGTTTGTTCGTATTCTTATTCCTCGCGGCAATCAAGTCCTTATTAGTCTTAATCCTCGTGGCCATCATGTCCTCCGTGGCCTAAATGCAACAACAAAGAGTGGGATCGTTAAATTACGAACAGAGGCAGAGCTATGTATTGTGCTTGTGCGTGCATAGCAATTTATAGACAGGTCGGGTGGCAATCAACGTGAAAATTGGAAACGAATACGACTCGCTGATCTCGCACGAGTTTGGCGACCATAAGGGCCCAACCCGTTCGTCTCCAGTTCGGAGAGACGTTCTTTAATGGAGGAAATCAGTCTCACCGTGGAAAAACTCAGCTTCTACTGTTATTGTTAATCCTGAGAGGAAGTACATTCAGTGAAACAATGGATGACTTGTCCTACTGTGATGCCATTTGGACTTGCTAGTCAAACAGGGCCTGGGGACACAGTTGCGTGCTTCTTGCTGGCCATTCCTTGGCCTGTTAGGTTGATCTCACCCGTCTTGACCCAACAGTCAAGACGGACCCCTTGACCTGTCCTGATCAGGGACACCCAACCCAATACATGGCTGGTGGGCCTCCGTCGCGCAGCGCCATAAATAGGAGGTGGGGCTATGGCACATGTCACGAGGTTCACCTGACAGCCGCCACCCCACTGTCCTAACCTAGACCGATCAAGAGGAGACGCTGTAGGCGACGGGAAGCGCCACCGGCGACGGGAAGCGCCACCGGCGACGCCACTGCTCCACCTCTTCTCTGTCCGTCGCTGCCCTAGCGCAGAACTTCACCAGCGAACCTGTGATGGCCGGATCTACACCAAGCCCAATGGTTTGCCTCCCGATCTCTCTCCCTCTACCTCTCTTTCTCCTTCTCTCTCTGTTTCGTGCACCCTAGCGGTGCACCTGAAGATCTACTCTTTTATCCTAATTGCAAGAGAAAATCCCCACTGATCTAAACCTAGGACTGTCCCAGAAATCCATCAATGGTATTAAAGCGTGGTTGCTAGTGTGTAGATCGAGATCGGGGAGAAAGAAATGTAGAGAATTCGATCTCGAATCAAAGATGCACAAATCAGAAAGAAGAAAGACGAATCGGCTTCGATTCAGAAAAAGAAAACCCTAACCCTAACTGTGTAACCCTAGAAAGGAGAAGAACAGAAATTGGTCGGGAAAAGGGAGTCACCTTGACCTCCTATCCGCCGGTGCTACCGCCTTGCGCGGAAAGGTGGACCTCGCCGCAGTTTTCACCGGCGCGCGGGATTTCGGAGTGGCGCCGCCGTCGTGAGGCTCTCCCTCGCGTACGAGCGCGCGGCCAGCACAGGGCACCGCAGCGCGACCATTCGACAGCACCGCGCTCACCCACGGGGGAGCGCGCGCACCGGCGAAGGGAAGCACGGTGGCGCCGCCATCTTCATGCAATCCTCCATGGCCGGCCGCCGCTGAGCTATGTCTCTCCGGGTGCCGCCGGTACAGGAGGAGAGTAAAGGGAGGGAGATGGAGAAGATAGAAAAGCACAGAGAGGGGCAGCCGGATCTGGCCCGGCGGAGTTGCCGTTCATCGGCGCGCGCCGGCAGCTGTGGCCGCCGCCGCCGCCTTTTGGCGCTGGAGAGAGAATGGTAGGGAGCAGAATGGAGTTAGGGTTAGGGCGGCCGGCGGCGGCTGGGGTTTTATTCCTCCGATTTTGGTGCTCAGCCGTCGGATGTTAACAGTGTCAGATCGAACGGCCGACAAAGCTCGGGCTGGATTGAACCCAGGCGGAGCGGTGTTTTCCCGGCCCAGGCCCACGTTAAGGCCTCGTGCGCGGTATTATTGTATGCGCGGTAGGGTCGCGGGCCGTTTCGCCTTCGGGCCGTGGCTGGCCGGAGCGCGGACGCGCAGCTGCTGGGCCGTGCCGGGCCAAGACATCTGTTTCTACCGATGTGCTGCTGGAAAGACAGGTTCTGGCCATTTTATTTTTGCCTTCGGGCTGAATGAACAGTACAGTTTTGGTTTTGTTTTACTGTGTTTCAGAAGCAAAGTTTGAATGTTTAGTAGTTAAATTTTTAAACGTTTATCTCTACTCAAATGATAATTTGTTTAGAGGGTAAATGTGAATAGAAAAGTGCTTCTGAAATAATATTGATGTTTCCGCTGCGTATTTAAAAGATTATTGTTTTCATTATTAAATTCAAACCAATGGATTTAATTTTGGAAAATGGATATGTTTTACAGATTGTTATAATGTTATTATTATTCTGACCAACATTGATTAATAGCAATATTATGATGTTGTTAATGATTTTTGTCTTGCATTAATTCTATTTCTACCCAACGGTGATGCAAAAATTATTGTAGAGAAAATTTTGTTCAGAGAACAGAATAGGACTTGATGATCTTCTGGAAAATAGATTTGTGAAATCTATTAATGTTTTCACTGCAAAGTTAAAGATTATTGTCTTCTCGTTACATCCGAACTAACAAGAGGATTTATTTTGAGGAGCAATTATAGTTATACAGCAAATGATGAAAAGTTTATCCTCTAGTTAATTGGAGGAATAGATGGTTTATGGAGAAGTTGAATTATGGTATTATTATTTTCTGACCAACATTGATCATAACAATATTATAAGTCTATTTGCGAGCCTAAAGTTTAATGTTTAAATCTTTGATCAATTTTGCATCAAAGTAATTTTCAGAGAATAGATATAGATTAGGAAATGCTCCTAATAGAAGAGAAAATTGTATTTCACGTTTCCGCTGCAATGATGATGATTATATTCTAATTAAATTCAAACCAATGGAAGAATTTTATTTTAAAGAGTAGAATATGTTTTCAAGATAATTAAGTTTTTATACTCTAATTTTATTTCCGCCTAACGGTGATGTAGAATTAAGGTAGAAGATTGATGTTTTATTCTATTTCTGCCCAACGGTGATATAGAATAGAACTCAAAGATTTCAAAAATTAATAAGTATTATTGATAACTATTGTTGAATTTTTTTCAGATAAAAGATCTCCGTGCTTTCGTTCTGAAGGCAGTCAGATAAAGAGTTGGGTACTTGTACTCAGAAGATGATAAAGAACTGCCATCGTATGATAGACTGTGTTCTCTTTAAAGAATGGCTTAAAAGAAAAGAGTTCAGAGATATTAATTCAAAGAAAAAGAGATGGAGCAATAAGAGACACAGATTGTGTTAAAGTACATATAAGAGTTCATTTTATGAAATATATTTGATGTACTATCTGTATAAAAGAGTTCAATTTTTTTAGTTTCAGTCATTATAATAAGAGGTTGTAAGTCATATGCATGTTTAATTTGACCAACATCAGATTAAATATGTGTGTGTTAAAGAATACTCAGAATTATTTCTGAATTTGGTGGTCAAATATGATAAAAGCCAATTCTGATATTTTATGTCCCTAATAGGGATTATCCTGCATAATGGAAGAGTTGTAAAGATCTATATGCCTTTACTCATTGAGTTTAAGGATAAAAGAATACTAAAAATGATATACAAGTATGGCTTGTAAAACAGAAGATAATAAAAGAATGACTCTATTGAATTCATACAGTGAATGAGAAAAGTGTACTTCCAACAGATTTAAAAAATAATTTTATTTACATGATATAGTCATGTGGATGAAGTAAGTGATTAAAGTTTCCTCCTTCATAAGAATTTTAGAATAGTTTTGAAATTGTGGTGGAAAAGTTCATGCCACATTTCGAGAGAAAGAATATATAAGATCAGTTAAGAAAGACAATTAGAGGAAGATACTCAGATAGAAAAAGATACTCAGTTAGATAATTAGAGAAAAATACTCAGATAGAAAAAGATACTCAGTTAGAAAGATAATTAAAGAAAGACAATTCTCTATATATATTGAGAGCAAAAGTGATCTATAAAACAAGAATGTGGTCGGTGAGGGAGTACAACGGTCGTAATAATGATACCCCTAAGTAGTAAAATGGCTAAATTTCTGGATTTTTTTATAGTTTCGATAGGAAGATAGCGCAGTCACCAGACTTCTTATTGGACTTTTTTCAGAGATACAGAGACAGTGCTTAAAGCACCGTAAGACAAGTTACAACAGATTAAACCCAAATAAAAATTTCAGATACACTATCTTTACAGAAGATGGAGTAATTTGGGGGAGCATGGTATGTATGCCTAAGACTTGAATAGAAGTGGGATTGCATGCCGACTCAGCTTATAGAATAAGTTGCCTTTTGACAATAAAAGAGCAATAGAACCAACAACAACAATAACCCCATATGAAAGAAGTGCCAGTGACTGAGCCTCAGAAGGTCTCAGAGAAAAAGAATTCTGATAACTATATAGTCTATAATAATGAATTCAAATAGAGGGTGATCCCACCTCATTTGAAGAAACCTTGAGAGACACTCACTTGTCTAAGTGGTAAGAGCAAAGATAGATAAAATAAAATTAGAAAGTACCGATGATGTTTAAGAATTAGAAAGGATTCCTAATGAAGCCAAAACAGTAGGCTGTAATGAGTCTACAAGACTAATATGACTCCAAAGAAAATATAGAAAGATATCAATAGGAAAAGGTGGTGTTTTAGGATTTAGAATAAATTTCTAAAAGAGCCAAAACAGTAGGCTATAATGGGTCTACAAAACAAATATGACTCTAGAGGGATTATAGAAAGTTATAAAGCGCCACTTGTGGCGACAGGATTTACTCAATAAGAATTAATAGATTATAAAGAGAATACAAGGATTATTTTAGAACCATAATGGCTCTAATAGCACATTGTATTTTAGAGTTGTATCAGAAAAAAATAAAGATGATATTATTTTAGAACCGTAATGGCTTTAATGGCACATTGTATTTTAGGGTTGTATCAGAAAGAAATAAAGATGACATCCTTTAAAAAGGATTTGTATAAAAACATTCACATGGCTAAACTCAAAAGGTTTGATCATAAAAAGAATAGATTGTAAGAGATGTCACCTAAAGAAGCCCATTCATAGATTAGAGCAAGTTTCTAGATAGTAGTATTTAAAGTTGAAGAATCAGTTAAAAAGTTTGGGTTTTCAAAGAGAATATAGAGAACAGTTGTATTTATGCAAAGTTTAAGAATGGGATTCATTTTCCTATTCTTTCATGTGGATGACACCTTACTTGCTAGCAATGATGTTAATCCACTATCAGAGAAGAAGAGGTTCTTATCCTCCAGTTTTAGTAAGAATAATCTTGGTGAAATATCACTGGGTTTAGGAAGAATGAAACACCTGGTTTTAAGGACAAAACCAAGGCACACCATATGTGGAGTCCTGAAAGTCAAATCCCACATATAGCTACAAATA
>DXKC01059925.1:0-10460 GCA_031170775.1 Cymbopogon citratus
GGCCGTGCCGTCACGCCCGCTCCGGGCTGCGCCGCCGCGCCAACGGCTGGGCCCGCGCCGGGCCGCGCCGCCGAGGAGGGTGAGGGAGAGAGAGAGGCAGCTGGGGAGGGAGAGTGAGGTTAGGTTTAGGGTTTAGAAGTCGTATATATATTGGGCATGGGAGTAGGCAGGAGCCGGCTGGACCGTCGATCAGGAAAACAGACGGCTAGCACTAAACTTGATGACGTGGACACCCTGGAAGCACTCCGTGGCCACAGCCAATATACTCTTTATTTATTTAAATGGGTGGAGGAACAAAATAGGGGTTGCTGCTAGCGACCGCAGGTTCAACGACCACCGCACCTCCTCCTGTGACACAAGAAGAAACAGAAACAGAAACAGAAACAGAAACAGGCCGTTATTATTCGATGAGAGCGTCCTCCTCTGGCACATCGCCACGGAATTCTGCTTCTTCTCAAGCTCATTTTTGGAGCATAGCAAGAAATGCGCCTTTGCTAAGGTCCCGATGTGGATTGAACGGTTCCCAGATGGTCTTGCCTCATTTTTCGGCCAAGGAAGACGGCGATTGCCAGTTCCTGTCTCCCGTTCCCTCCAAGAAAAACTAGAGTTAATAATTGATGTAATAATCCATAGGATCAAAGAAAGGGTGCAGAAATATAGCATCCACTTCTGAGATTCGCCATGATGTGGTTTGACACCCTTATCATGCAGGCTACTACTAGTCTCGGCTTCCTCAGCAGCCTTTGATCCTGCAGTTCTATGCTCTAGTATGGACAGCTATCTCTGTGGTGTGCTTTGCACGACTCTGCTCCCCTTGGGTCGGTGTGAGTTTCTTCTTCATCCGGCAACATCATCAACACTATCCTTCGGTTGTCAGAATGTTACTTCTTCAATGGCTCCTCCGTCCCTCTCCAAACCGTCACTATGCGCGGTCAGTCCATCTGGGTGCACGCGTCTTTGACGCCTCTGCGTATACCCCCACCGGCAGAATTGTTCTTCTCCGCACCTTAGTCGATGCTGCTGTCTTTTTTTCAGATCTCAGGATCTCGGTTGTAATGTAACTGGGTCTTCCTTTGAAGATCTATATGTAATTTGGCTGCTTTAATTAATATATAATGTGTTGTTGTCAAAAAAAAACTATTCGGATTAGTACTGGTTGTATGGTACTCTGTTTTTGTTTGCAAGCCTGTTGTCGACGTGTGCTACATACTCTGACTCTCTTGCGGCCTTGCTCCTCAATCCTTATCAGTGTAATAAAAAAAATATGGGTTGTTATATTGTTATTATGCCGAGATGCTGACCTTTTATAATGCCTGCCACTCTGTGTGATATCGTTGTACCCCCAATTTTCTGAAGAAATGCAAATGTTTGAAATTTGGATGGTTCATTATCTGGTCGCAAGCTTCCAGATTTCTAATGGATTATTTGTTTTGATTCAATATATATCCCAAAACAGCTAGAGCGTCCAGTGGCGTTAAATTAAGTTTGCATGCAGAGGTGCATCATGTAAGTGCTATGCTAGGGGGTTACAGATACATGAAGGCACCTCAAGTGAAGGAACGTGACTGCCATAGACACATTGGCTTGCACATCTTATCTTGAGCCAGACAAATTGGATTGGGTGCCCAGTTTCATTGCTATGTTTGCATCGATTCTGCTTGTTCTGCAGCTTGATCAAACATGCAGAAGTTGAAGAGTGGTTTCTGTTTGAGGGTGCTTAGTACCTCAAGTGAACAAGATCGAGTGGGACGCAGGAAATCACAAATGGCTGGCGGCTGGCCGGTGGCTGCAGAGTGCAGAGTGCAGGAAATCACAGATGAAGAGTGGAGGTGATGATGAAGTTGCTGCTGAACATGGCTGCTACGTACTTCAAATAGAGACCCTTTGACCACCAGCACGCCTAGGATGTTGCTGTAGCTGATGATGAAGTTGCTGCTAAAACGGCTCATGTTTACTTGGTGTCTGAACTTGGTGCCTCAAGCAGAGGAGCTGAGTTTAATTGCTTCGCTTCTTCTTCGACTGAAAAAAAACTGAGGCAGCCTCGTAACCACGACGGCCTGGCCCAAACATATCAAAGCCTATGGGAAGACAACGAAAAAGAGACGACGCCCGAGTAGCTAAGCATCACCTGCCGCGCCGCCCGCTCACTCCCACGAGCCCGCGACTCTGCGGCCTGCCTGGCTCATCCAGTGCAAGGGCCGCCGCTCCCTGCTGCAGTGCTGCTGGCGGGCAACTGGAGATGGACGGGGAGGAAGAGAACGTCGGGCCGTTCCGCTTCCGCCGGACTTGCGCCCGCACGCGCCGGATGGCCACACGCATGGCGTCCGCGCCGCCAGCTCTGACAACCGCGCTCAGGTAACGAGGGGACTGCTCCTGCTTCCCCATCTTCCCCCTATTCCAACCTTTTCCCCTCTCGTTCATGAAATTGTTCCCCTTTTATGTTGTCTTGTGCTGCCCAGTTATGAATAAATAATACCTTGATATCTGTAATGCCAGGCTGCTTTAGCTCGCCGAGAAGCTCCGGGGTTCAAGTGGTAGATCTTAATGACGATGAGTATGGATCCACTGATGGGGAAGACCCTGGTCAGTTTCATTTCTCATTAGCTTCGTAGTAATAGTACATAGTATTAGTAATGCCATGTGGTGGGAAAAAGGATAAGTTAGATACAGTATGTACAAGCTCGATGACAAAATGTACTATCTGCAAATGACAAGTACTGAAACACATCTTTCTTGTGTATGACATATTTTCATATGGCTTCTAGTATCAATTTTGCAAAGGGGGAAAAAAACAGTATTCTATGTTTCTTATCCTTGAACAGGACTCGATAAGTAAAACTATCCTTCAAAGGAAATATTGAAAAACATACTTTTGAACACAGCTGGCATGAATAACCCCACAAAATATTTGTAAGGTGATTGTTATTAGCATCTGCAATTGGCCCTAAAGCCAGTCGTTTAGACACCTTTGAGGTCCACATGCTACAACCTTGTCAACCTTGTGTTGTTTGCATCTGGAATGCCCCTAGAGTCAGTAATTTATTTATACATATTTGAACTCCCCATGCTACAAGCCTACAACTTGTCAACTGTAAACATTCCTGTGTTCACAGTTCTGTAAATGTTGCATTTGTGTTATATACTTATATAGGCCTTCTGGGTTGTGGATCTGTGGACGTACATGCAGCTCAAATGCTCTACCAACTGAATTGAAGTTCGATGATGTAAGCCATTTTTTGTTTTTGAATTTCTTTTCTACTGTCCTCATGCCAAAAGAAGCAGTCCAAGATTATGAAACGCAAGACAAGGCAAGGGAAAGCTTTTGGAGAAGCGGGCGGCAAGATCATTCATGGATGTCTTACAGGAAGTAAGCAACCTTGTGCTATTAAGCTTGCTTCTTGCCACATTTATTTCGTTATTAGTAGGGTACTTGAAAGATTTTCACTATGCAACTGTGACAGGCAAATCTGGAATCCCTGCCTCCTCATGTCCTGACATATTTGAGGGCTGCTGTGGGTCCACCAAGCACTTCATCTCGACGGCACTACTGCTCAGTCTGTGGTAGTTCTGCAACCTACACATGCGTGAGGTGTGGAACACGGTTCTATTCTTGCCGCTGTCAAGTCATACACAATGATACATGCTGTCTGAAATTCGTGGCTTGACCAACTGGATATACAAGCTACATTTCATGTATGTGCACTCCCTTATGATTGTTCATCTGGTTTGATCAGTAGGATATGCTTGCTGTGTATGTTTTGTACTCTGTATGGTGGGGTAGGGTAGGTAAGTGGTAGGGAACTGGTTTTATTAGCTATGTGCAGTAATTGAAATTGCTAGATTGTAGGTGAGTCACTTTTTCATCAGAAATATTATGTAAGTAGCTGTGTTTATGCTTAGCTTAGCCTGATTTGCCATAATTTTCTATTTGTTGTCCTGAATTCATAATGTTTTGATCATCACCGCCTTTGTTCCACCCTTGGAAATCATTTCTTCAATTTTTTTATGCCCCAGCCAAATGTGCCGCACTGTGCCAATAAAAGCGCCTTTTTGTTACAAGGACTGTATCTATGCCTGTATGTTGCAACAGGAGTAATAAGAGAAGCACTTAGAAAAATATTGGGTCATTGAATATCTATGGATGGGAACTGTTCAATTTAGTAGTTGCATTGTAGCACAGAATCGATTTTAAAGTTGGGCCATATATTACAATAAATCAATAGCAATTTAAACATATAAAAGTTTCTTGTAAAACTATAACACGCTACATGCTAATTATAATAACGAATCATTGATGAGGCTTACTTGGGGAAATCAGTAGAGGCAGAAGCTTTTTTGTTTTCCTAGTTGGAATGTACACAAATGAGGAATCCACTTTAGTTATCATCCAGACCCAGCAGTTTGCTGGTTCTGGTACTTGTAGGCGCATCTTGCGCATGTAACTCTTCTCCTATCTTATTATAATAACATAAGCCGGTAATCATCCCAGGTCTTTGAAGACGGAGACCCATACTCCCATGCCATTGTAGTTCAGTTTTCTTTGCTTGCAATTGCGTCTTCATGTAGACCTTAACAAGAACAGCAGCAACAAGTATGGAAGTTGCAACAGTTGGTAAGAGAACTCTGCAGGCCTCAGATTTCTGCATTTTCTGCAATCAGGCTTCGGAGACTATTCATCACCTGTTCAGTCGCCAAATCTGGGCGGTTGTTCCTGTTTTAATGAAAAACGTGGCTAGGCCTGGTGGCGAAAAAAATAATCCGTCTTGAGTATGGTATATATATCAAGCTCTATAGCAAGAAGATGATTTGATGCGTTGCCATAATTCCATTCATTTAGAAGGCCCAAGAGCTGGCCAGGCCCGCTCTACAGCCCATGGGTTTGGACTTTGGACCATCCAGATGTGGCCTGACCCATGTACCTGAGCCCGCTTCTCAGCAGCAGGCCCACTTTGCATCATCTTTGGATGGCCCCTCGATCTGTGGCTCAAATCTGACACCTTTTCTATGCTTGTTGTTTGGGCGTTCGCTCTACTTGGTCATCTTAGGAAAAGTTATAATTACACTTTAGGTGCGTACTGGGAAAATGGTTGCCCGGCCAGATGTTTTAACAAATATGAATTCTACAGTGATGGTTAACCAGGCCCTTTATCTTTAGAAAAGAAAAAGAGCTCAGAGATTCAAGCAATGCATGCTTCTTTGGAAAAGAGACAATGGGGCTGAGAAGCAAAGCATAAGCATATGCAAAGCAAAAGCATAAGTAGTGATGGCCCAGGTATGCTCCTTTAGTCTTTAGGCGACAAGAAGCAAGGAATCTTGACTGCTGCATTAATCTGGAATGGAGAAGATAGCTACACCGAAAGGAAAAGAAAAACATACTAGTGCATCATATCTCTTGCCTACAGCCTATACGGCCGTGCCACAACTCTCTACGCTGTTCAACCTCAACCATTGAGCTCAGATCATGGGTTAGTTAGGCAGATTGGTTTGCTCTCGGATCATGGGTTAGTTATAGGCAGATTGGTTTGCTCGGACCATTGGCTCGTCAGCCTTGAGTCTAGCTAGCTTAATTATTAGGTACGCTGCTCAGTGCTCCTCCCTTCCCTGCTGCTTTTAATCATTGTATTTTATTGTTGAGAGTATGTTTTCTAATTAGATAATAATAGCTAGTTATTATTAGCTAGGGGTAATATATTAGTAGAAAGTAGATAGCTAGTGTGCTTCTTGACCGGTATATATATAATGCATTTGCATAGGTGGTGTTGTGTAACTGTGTGTCTACACAGGGCAGGCATGCAGGTGTGACGTTTGGTTGGCGATCCGAGGTTTTCATTCCTTAACCAGTGGATCTAGCTAGCTGCTTCTGTCGCCTATTGGTCTTGTACGTCCTGCAGAGAAAGTTTGTCATGGAACTGGAGGTACTGGCGTACTGCTAAAACTGTGCTCAAATATTTTATTACCTACCTCAGAAGCAAGTGGTAGACATGTTCCGCAAAAAACCAAAAAAAAAAGTGGTAGACATGTTGTTTCTATGTTTTCCCATGATGATTAAGATTTTGCTGCGTTCATAATATGCATGCATGTATAGCACCACGCACAGGCAACAATGCCTCATCAATCATCCGGATATGTATATGATATATGATGTTCTATTCTACTACTACATGCAGTTGGGTGTCCCCGACGTTTCAACTTTGAAATAATCTTAATTACTTCTACCCAGACCCCCTATATAATGCTATATGTATATAGGGATTACATAGCTAGTGGCAACAAAACTTAGTCTATGTTTTTTGTTGCACTATTAACAGATCCTAACAGTTGATGAACTGCATGCATGCATTTCCTAGTTATTGTATTTAAGTTGGTGCCTTAAAAATGCATATATGTATCGTGGCTTTGGTGTTCTTTCCATCCTACAGTCAAATAAATAATGCATGCATTATTCGTAATTTAATTTCCCCCTCAATCTTGCTTACTCCTCCAGGCTGTCGACGCAAACAGTGTTCGTGACGCCAGAGATCAGATCCTGGACTATGTTGGCCGGAACAAGGAAAAGCAGGTCTTCTATTTTGAGGGTTGGGATGGTTTTGGGGCAGCCTCAGTCCTTAGATCCATCACACAATACACAGTTTCATCTATGGCGGACAATAATTCTCCTCCAGAATTACAATTTGGCAGAATAATCTATCTAGATTGCTCAAGGTGGAAAAGTAAAAGGGTTATGCAGAGAAGAATCGCAGAGGAGCTAAAATTTGACCACATGATTATGGCCATGTTTGACAAGCAGGACGAGATGGATGACTTCCATGGAGTTGACCCTGGCTCTAGGGACGTCATACGAAGTGTTGCGGCAGAGATTGACCAGGCCCTACGGAAGAGTAGATATCTGATGATCTTTCTTAATGGGAGCAATGCTGAGATTCCCTTGAGTAGATTTGGTGTTCCAGAATATCATGATGGCGTAGTCATATGGGCCTTCAATGAAAAGTTTCCGAAAATGTATAATCCGAGAGACCTGGATCTAAGATACACAGATGTTCAGTTTTTCTGCACATGGTCATGGACTTTTGGCAACTTCACAAGCTCACAGTTCAGTGCAGTGTTTCAGGAAGAGGCTGCCAGCATTGCTCCTCGGTGCCCATGTATACAAGGCATTGACCTAACAACACTGGTCATAGACTGTTGTCTCTATGGGTTATTCCTGAAGCGCAGTTTTCAAAGCACCACAACTGGGTTTTGCTGGGCACCTCGTGATGCTTCCAATTATTGGATCTGTGAGGGCATCGTTAATAATGGAGGGGATTGAGCAAGGGAGATTGCTGCCCAATTGCATGCAGAAATAATTTTTGATTGTGAAGACTCTGTGGTTGATATGGTCCTAAAAAATATAATCAAGTTGGCAATTAAACATGATGGTTTTGGTGTTGTTTATGAGAATAGGCCTTACTGCTGGGTTTCTATCACCCCCAGCGACGGCCGGAATAAGAGTAAAATGCAGTACTGGCAGCAGAGCACACCCAAGTACAACAAAACCATTTGGAAGGATAAGAAAGCACAGGAGGATATGCAAATTATACTGGCCGGAGCAACGACAATCTTCATAGCATTTGAAAGTACCAGTACCCCACAGGAATTACCAAATGGCCTTTTTGATCCCTGCAGCAACCTTGCCGTGCTCATTCTCTATGGTTGTGCCTTGAGTTTTGTATCACCTCCTTTCCTTCACTGCAGCACACTAAGATTCCTTGGGTTGGACCACTGCATGGACGAAAACAGTACATCTTCTCAACTTGAAGGAGAAGACCGTCCCAGCAAATTGACATTTCTGCATAACTTGTGGGTGCTTGACTTACGTTACACTGATTGGGATGACATCTTCTCTGAGTTAAATCTTATGGTTACGTCAAAAACAAAGTTAAATCTTGAGGTTAACCTAACAGAGCTAAATATGGAGGGAGTTAGATGTTGGCAGTACATGGACCGGTTACTACCTTATCTTCAGAGGCTTCGAATAATGAAGACTACACGTCAGGAAGAGAAGAATACAACAGGTCATCAGGAAGAGACATCATCAATGGACATAAGCACCTCATTAATGGACACTTCAAAGCTACAGTTGCTAGATTTGTCCGGTAACAGCAACATGGAAAAACTACCTACATGGCTATCAAAGGCAAGCTGCAGTCTTGAGGTTCTTATTCTCGATGGTTGTGCTGGGCTACAAGATGTTGTGCTTCCTAACTTCTTGCTGCTAAGGACATTCAGTTTTGATGGCTATGGACCTGTTGCATCCAATTGGACATCAGCTACTGAGTTACCTACAGAAAGTTGCCGTCCGAACTGTCCGCCTGATGCTAACAGGGAACATCACGTTAAAACCTCCATGATATCTTTGGAAGGCTGCAAGCAGTTGGAGAATTTGTTCCTGCGTGGACTTGTCAATCTTGTCGAGCTGGACCTTTCGGGTTGTGCAACAAAGATACTTGACTTTACAAGGATGGTGGTGAATGTCCCGAGGTTAAAGCGGCTCTTTCTCCTCGGTTGTGAACACCTTCGTGCCATAATATTTGTTTCAGATATAACAAAATAGCATTCAAATATACATATACATGTGTGCAGAATATCTATAGTAATGCTATGATTTATTTTATTAAAAATCCTGCAACAACACGCTATGAGTTGTTAAAAGTTAACTCTATTAGAGATGTTGGGTGAGCACAATACTACGTAGAGAACGTAGCCGCTAGCTGATTGTTTTTTAATATATAGCACATAACACAAGCAAAACGAGGAAGACCAGATGCGAAAAATTTTGTATATAAACTATATAGATGCAATTGGCTTGCATTGCCTCAAACACGTACGCACAATGTTTTGCAGTTGCTGCAAAATATGATTATGACGACACCTCCTAGCTTGGTGGCACAATCCAGAACGGTTTGCGGCGGAGAAGCAAGCCGTCATGATGGTGAACACGGGTAATCTCTTGGCACTCTTGACTCAAAAACACACAGATCAGCATCATCTTCCACGAAATTCTTCATGAACTACACCTGGTTTCCTTTCAGTCCGTGAAGGCTCGCCGAGCAAGACGTCGCAAATCTCATGTCGTCCAGGAGAGACACGGTATCTCCAATGTCACGGACCCTGCGCCAGGGAGGACGATGCTTGCTAGGTGTCGACGCCAATGTTGTGACGAGAGACAAGGAAGAGCTGGTCTTCGCAGTCCAGTAGCCACGTCGCCCTGAAGCTCATCCCTTAGGGAAATCAACATTGCGTGCATCGAAACGGTGGAACGCAGGGTGGTCTTTGCTGCTAGTGATGAAATCGACGGCCGGCGCACATGTCTATAAGTGAGTTGATGAAATAGAACACCGTTGGAGTGCGATATGAGTAATGCCTCTCCAGCTCCAAGTTCTGGTCTCATCGTTGCCGTCGCCACTGCATTGATGACATGGCAGTACCACAAGTCAGGCTTGGAAAGATGGAAGAGCACGACGACACATCCAGGGCCTGTTGGGTCCTTGTGTGGGAGAGCAGGCACCTGCAGCTCTGTGGGAACTCGTGCTCGTCCTCTCTGATATCTGGTAACAGAAGCTTGTGGCCAGTGAGAGGGTTTCATAGACAAGCCGAAGATATCACACGCCGTCATTAAGTCGGTGTCATCATGGCCCTGAGTTACGTACAAGGAGCATCCAGCCTTGTGGCGTGGCCTGGCACATGCTGCTGCTACTACAGCCTGCTGCAAGAAAGTCCACGCCTTATGTTCGTGTGCAGGCTTTGTTTGGTTATGCCGAACATTATAGCATCTCATCTTTGTCGTGCTTCCTTGTCCACATGCTGGCCGTTACTAGGATAATGGTGGAAAATGAGCAAGGGCAAACACAATGACATGGATGATGATCCGAATTTACTAGTGTTGTCTACGTGTTCCACTATGGTTCTTCTTCCTTCTTACAGGATGGAAGACGATACGAAGATCCACCTATATATAAGGGGTCAATTAGCCACTAAGCACATAAGTGACCTTTACTCCCGGTTCCAAACCCCCTTTACTCCGGGTTGTTCAACCGGGAGTAAACTTTCAGGAATAAAGGGTTAGGAACCGGGGATAAAGGGGGACTTTTATTCCCAGTTCGTATTACCAACCGGGAATAAATGAAGCGTCAGGCCCACAGCTCTGGCGGCCCCTTTATTTCCGGTTGGTAATACAAACCGGAAATAAAGGCCATGCCCTTTTATTGAGCTGTAAATTCATTTCAATTCTAAAATCATTTTTGGTTTTAAAATAGTTTTTCCAATACACTTTTTGCGCTGCAAATAATATATGTAAACGCATGCTTATAGTAAAGTTTCAGTTCGAGTAATGTACGCAAATAACAAAACTAAAAGTATAAATGTACATGTAATTTGTGCACTACAAAAATCAACATTCACTTCCACACATTTTTTTACATTAC